>JAYKKT010000085.1:22200000-22293790 GCA_036023115.1 Brasenia schreberi | reverse complement strand
TATAAGACAAAGGATAAGACAAAGGATAAGACAAACTATAAGACAAAGGATAAGACAAAGGATAAGACAAAGGATAAGACAAAGGATAAGACAAGGATAAGACAAAGGATAAGACAAGGATAAGACAAAGGATAAGACAAAGGATAAGACAAAGGATAAGACAAAGGATAAGACAAAGGATAAGACAAAGGATAAGACAAAGGATAAGACAAAGGATAAGACAAAGGATAAGACAAAGGATAAGACAAGGATAAGACAAGCTATAAGACAAGGATAAGACAAAGGATAAGACAAAGGATAAGACAAAGGATAAGACAAAGGATAAGACAAAGGATAAGACAAAGGATAAGACAAGGATAAGACAAATAAGATAAGACAAAGGATAAGACAAAGGATAAAAGGATAAGACAAAGGATAAGACAAAGGATAAGACAAGGATAAGACAAAGGATAAGACAAAGGATAAGACAAAGGATAAGACAAAGGATAAGACAAAGGATAAGACAAAGGATAAGACAAAGGATAAGACAAAGGATAAGACAAAGGATAAGACAAAGGATAAGACAAAGGATAAGACAAAGGATAAGACAAAGGATAAGACAAAGGATAAGACAAAGGATAAGACAAAGGATAAGACAAAGGATAAGACAAAGGATAAGACAAAGGATAAGACAAAGGATAAGACAAAGGATAAGACAAAGGATAAGACAAAGGATAAGACAAAGGATAAGGATAAGACAAAGGATAAGACAAAGGATAAGACAAAGGATAAGACAAAGGATAAGACAAAGGATAAGACAAAGGATAAGACAAAGGATAAGACAAAGGATAATACAAGGATAAGACAAAGGATAAGACAAAGGATAAGACAAAGGATAAGACAAAGGATAAGACAAAGGATAAGACAAAGGATAAGACAAAGGATAAGACAAAGGATAAGACAAAGGATAAGACAAAGGATAAGACAAAGGATAAGACAAAGGATAAGACAAAGGATAAGACAAAGGATAAGACAAAGGATAAGACAAAGGATAAGACAAAGGATAAGACAAAGGATAAGACAAAGGATAAGACAAAGGATAAGACAAAGGATAAGACAAAGGATAAGACAAAACTATAAGACAAAGGATAAGACAAAGGATAAGACAAAGGATAAGACAAAGGATAAGACAAAGGATAAGACAAAGGATAAGACAAAGGATAAGACAAAGGATAAGACAAAGGATAAGACAAAGGATAAGACAAAGGATAAGACAAAGGATAAGACAAAGGATAAGACAAAGGATAAGACAAAGGATAAGACAAAGGATAAGACAAAGGATAAGACAAAGGATAAGACAAAGGATAAGACAAAGGATAAGACAAAGGATAAGACAAAGGATAAGACAAAGGATAAGACAAAGGATAAGACAAAGGATAAGACAAAGGATAAGACAAAGATAAGACAAAGGATAAGACAAAGGATAAGACAAAGGATAAGACAAAGGATAAGACAAAGGACAAAGGATAAGACAAAGGATAAGACAAAGGATAAGACAAAGGATAAGACAAAGGATAAGACAAAGGATAAGACAAAGGATAAGACAAAGGATAAGACAAAGGATAAGACAAAGGATAAGACAAAGGATAAGACAAAGACAAAGGATAAGACAAAGGATAAGACAAAGGATAAGACAAAGGATAAGACAAAGGATAAGACAAAGGATAAGACAAAGGATAAGACAAAGGATAAGACAAAGGATAAGACAAAGGATAAGACAAAGGATAAGACAAAGGATAAGACAAAGGATAAGACAAAGGATAAGACAAAGGATAAGACAAAACTATAAGACAAAGGATAAGACAAAGATAAGACAAACTATAAGACAAAGGATAAGACAAGGATAAGACAAAGGATAAGACAAAGGATAAGACAAAGGATAAGACAAAGGATAAGACAAAGGATAAGACAAAGGATAAGACAAAGGATAAGACAAAGGATAAGACAAAGGATAAGACAAAGGATAAGACAAAGGATAAGACAAAGGATAAGACAAAGGATAAGACAAAGGATAAGACAAAGGATAAGACAAAGGATAAGACAAAACTATAAGATAAGACAAAGGATAAGACAAAGGATAAGACAAAGGATAAGACAAAGGATAAGACAAAGGATAAGACAAAGGATAAGACAAAGGAGACAAAGGATAAGACAAAGGATAAGACAAAGGATAAGACAAAGGATAAGACAAAGGATAAGACAAAGGATAAGACAAAGGATAAGACAAAGGATAAGACAAAGGATAAGACAAAGGATAAGACAAAGGATAAGACAAAGGATAAGACAAAGGATAAGACAAAGGATAAGACAAAGGCTATAAGACAAAGGATAAGACAAAGGATAAGACAAAGGATAAGACAAAGGATAAGACAAAGGATAAGACAAAGGATAAGACAAAGGATAAGACAAAGGATAAGACAAAGGATAAGACAAAGGATAAGACAAAGGATAAGACAAGGATAAGACAAAGGATAAGACAAAGGATAAGACAAAGGATAAGACAAAGGATAAGACAAAGGATAAGACAAAGGATAAGACAAAGGATAAGACAAAGGATAAGACAAAGGATAAGACAAAGGATAAGACAAAGGATAAGACAAAGGATAAGACAAAACTATAAGACAAAGGATAAGACAAAGGATAAGACAAAGGATAAGACAAAGGATAAGACAAAGGATAAGACAAAGGATAAGACAAAGGATAAGACAAAGGATAAGACAAAGGATAAGACAAAGGATAAGACAAAGGATAAGACAAAGGATAAGACAAAGGATAAGACAAAGGATAAGACAAAGGATAAGACAAAGGATAAGACAAAGGATAAGACAAAGGATAAGACAAAACTATAAGACAAAGGATAAGACAAAGGATAAGACAAAGGATAAGACAAAGGATAAGACAAAGGATAAGACAAAGGATAAGACAAAGGATAAGACAAAGGATAAGACAAAGGATAAGACAAAGGATAAGACAAAGGATAAGACAAAGGATAAGACAAAGGATATACAAGATAAGACAAAGGATAAGACAAAGGATAAGACAAAGGATAAGACAAAGGATAAGACAAAGGATAAGACAAAGGATAAGACAAAGGATAAGACAAAGGATAAGACAAAGGATAAGACAAAGGATAAGACAAAGGATAAGACAAAAAGGATAAGACAAAACTATAAGACAAAGGATAAGACAAAGGATAACAAAGTATAAGACAAAGGATAAGACAAAGGATAAGACAAAGGATAAGACAAAGGATAAGACAAAGGATAAGACAAAGGGATAAGACAAAGGATAAGACAAAGGATAAGACAAAGGATAAGACAAAGGATAAGACAAAGGATAAGACAAAGGATAAGACAAAGGATAAGACAAAGGATAAGACAAAGGATAAGACAAAGGATAAGACAAAGGATAAGACAAAGGATAAGACAAAGGATAAGACAAAGGATATAAGACAAAGGATAAGACAAAGGATAAGACAAAGGATAAGACAAAGGATAAGACAAAGGATAAGACAATAAGACAAAGGATAAGACAAAGGATAAGACAAAGGATAAGACAAAGGATAAGACAAAGGATAAGACAAAGGATAAGACAAAGGATAAGACAAAGGATAAGACAAAGGATAAGACAAAGGATAAGACAAAGGATAAGACAAAGGATATAAGACAAAACTATAAGACAAAGGATAAGACAAAGGATAAGACAAAGGATAAGACAAAGGATAAGACAAAGGATAAGACAAAGGATAAGACAAAGGATAAGACAAAATAAGACAAAGATAAGACAAAACTATAAGACAAAGGATAAGACAAAGGATAAGACAAAGGATAAGGATAAGACAAAGGATAAGACAAAGGATAAGACAAAGGATAAGACAAAGGATAAGACAAAGGATAAGACAAAGGATAAGACAAAGGATAAGACAAAGGATAAGACAAAACTATAAGACAAGGATAAGACAAAGGATAAGACAAAGGATAAGACAAAGGATAAGACAAAGGATAAGACAAAGGATAAGACAAAGGATAAGACAAAGGATAAGACAAAGGATAAGACAAAGGATAAGACAAAGGATAAGACAAAGTATAAGACAAAGGATAAGACAAAGGATAAGACAAAGGATAAGACAAAGGATAAGACAAAGGATAAGACAAAGGATAAGACAAAGGATAAGACAAAGGATAAGACAAAGGATAAGACAAAGGATAAGACAAAGGATAAGACAAAGGATAAGACAAAGGATAAGACAAAGGATAAGACAAAGGATAAGACAAAGGATAAGACAAAGGATAAGACAAAGGATAAGACAAAGGATAAGACAAAGGATAAGACAAAGGATAAGACAAAGGATAAGACAAAGGATAAGACAAAGGATAAGACAAAGGATAAGACAAAGGATAAGACAAAGGATAAGACAAAGGATAAGACAAAGGATAAGACAAAGGATAAGACAAAGGATAAGACAAAGGATAAGACAAAGGATAAGACAAAGACAAAAGATAAGACAAAGGATAAGACAAAGGATAAGACAAAGGATAAGACAAAGGATAAGACAAAGGATAAGACAAAGGATAAGACAAAGGATAAGACAAAGGATAAGACAAAGGATAAGACAAAGGATAAGACAAAGGATAAGACAAAGGATAAGACAAAGGATAAGACAAAGGATAAGACAAAGGATAAGACAAAGGATAAGACAAAGGATAAGACAAAGGATAAGACAAAGGATAAGACAAAGGATAAGACAAAGGATAAGACAAAGGATAAGACAAAGGATAAGACAAAGGATAAGACAAAGGATAAGACAAAGGATAAGACAAAGGATAAGACAAAGGATAAGACAAAGGATAAGACAAAGGATAAGACAAAGGATAAGACAAAGGATAAGACAAAAGACAAAGGATAAGACAAAGGATAAGACAAAGGATAAGACAAAGGATAAGACAAAACTATAAGACAAAGGATAAGACAAAGGATAAGACAAAACTATAAGACAAAGGATAAGACAAAGGATAAGACAAAGGATAAGACAAAGGATAAGACAAAGGATAAGACAAAGGATAAGACAAAACTATAAGACAAAGGATAAGACAAAGGATAAGACAAAGGATAAGACAAAGGATAAGACAAAGGATAAGACAAAGGATAAGACAAAGGATAAGACAAAGGATAAGACAAAGGATATAGACAAAGGATAAGACAAAGACAAAGGATAAGACAAAGGATAAGACAAAGGATAAGACAAAGGATAAGACAAAACTATAAGACAAAGGATAAGACAAAGGATAAGACAAAGGATAAGACAAAGGATAAGACAAAGGATAAGACAAAACTATAAGACAAAGGATAAGACAAAGGATAAGACAAAGGATAAGACAAAGGATAAGACAAAGGATAAGACAAAGGATAAAGACAAAGGATAAGACAAAGGATAAGACAAAACTATAAGACAAAGGATAAGACAAAACTATAAGACAAAGGATAAGACAAAGGATAAGACAAAGGATAAGACAAAGGATAAGACAAAGGATAAGACAAAGGATAAGACAAAACTATAAGACAAAAGGATAAGACAAAGGATAAGACAAAGGATAAGACAAAGGATAAGACAAAGGATAAGACAAAGGATAAGACAAAGGATAAGACAAAGGATAAGACAAAGGATAAGACAAAGGATAAGACAAAGGATAAGACAAAGGATAAGACAAAGGATAAGACAAAGGATAAGACAAAAGGATAAGACAAAGGATAAGACAAAGGATAAGACAAAGGATAAGACAAAAGGATAAGACAAAGGATAAGACAAAGGATAAGACAAAGGATAAGACAAAGGATAAGACAAAGGATAAGACAAAGGATAAGACAAAGGATAAGACAAAGGATAAGACAAAGGATAAGACAAAGGATAAGACAAAGGATAAGACAAAGGATAAGACAAAGGATAAGACAAAGGATAAGACAAAGGATAAGACAAAGGATAAGACAAAGGATAAGACAAAGGATAAGACAAAGGATAAGACAAAGGATAAGACAAAGGATAAGACAAAGGATAAGACAAAGGATAAGACAAAGGATAAGACAAAGGATAAGACAAAGGATAAGACAAAGGATAAGACAAAGGATAAGACAAAGGATAAGACAAAGGATAAGACAAAGGATAAGACAAAGGATAAGACAAAGGATAAGACAAAGGATAAGACAAAGGATAAGACAAAGGATAAGACAAAGGATAAGACAAAGGATAAGACAAAGGATAAGACAAAGGATAAGACAAAGGATAAGACAAAGGATAAGACAAAGGATAAGACAAAGGATAAGACAAAGGATAAGACAAAGGATAAGACAAAGGATAAGACAAAGGATAAGACAAAGGATAAGACAAAGGATAAGACAAAGGATAAGACAAAGGATAAGACAAAGGATAAGACAAAGGATAAGACAAAGGATAAGACAAAGGATAAGACAAAGGATAAGACAAAGGATAAGACAAAGGATAAGACAAAGGATAAGACAAAGGATAAGACAAAGGATAAGACAAAGGATAAGACAAAGGATAAGACAAAGGATAAGACAAAGGATAAGACAAAGGATAAGACAAAGGATAAGACAAAGGATAAGACAAAGGATAAGACAAAGGATAAGACAAAGGATAAGACAAAGGATAAGACAAAGGATAAGACAAAGGATAAGACAAAGGATAAGACAAAGGATAAGACAAAGGATAAGACAAAGGATAAGACAAAGGATAAGACAAAGGATAAGACAAAGGATAAGACAAAGGATAAGACAAAGGATAAGACAAAGGATAAGACAAAGGATAAGACAAAGGATAAGACAAAGGATAAAGACAAAGGATAAGACAAAGGATAAGACAAAGGATAAGACAAAGGATAAGACAAAGGATAAGACAAAGGATAAGACAAAGGATAAGACAAAGGATAAGACAAAGGATAAGACAAAGGATAAGACAAAGGATAAGACAAAGGATAAGACAAAGGATAAGACAAAGGATAAGACAAAGGATAAGACAAAGGATAAGACAAAGGATAAGACAAAGGATAAGACAAAGGATAAGACAAAGGATAAGACAAAGGATAAGACAAAGGATAAGACAAAGGATAAGACAAAGGATAAGACAAAGGATAAGACAAAGGATAAGACAAAGGATAAGACAAAGGATAAGACAAAGGATAAGACAAAGGATAAGACAAAGGATAAGACAAAGGATAAGACAATAAGACAAGGATAAGACAAAGGATAAGACAAAGGATAAGACAAAGGATAAGACAAAGGATAAGACAAAGGATAAGACAAAGGATAAGACAAAGGATAAGACAAAGGATAAGACAAAACTATAAGACAAAGGATAAGACAAAACTATAAGACAAAGGATAAGACAAAGGATAAGACAAAGGATAAGACAAAGGATAAGACAAAGGATAAGACAAAGGATAAGACAAGGATAAGACAAAGGATAAGACAAAGGATAAGACAAAGGATAAGACAAAGGATAAGACAAGGATAAGACAAAGGATAAGACAAAGGATAAGACAAAGGATAAGACAAAGGATAAGACAAAGGATAAGACAAAGGATAAGACAAAGGATAAAGGATAAGACAAAGGACAAGACAAAGGATAAGACAAAGGATAAGACAAAGGATAAGACAAAGGATAAGACAAAGGATAAGACAAAGGATAAGACAAAGGATAAGACAAAGGATAAGACAAAGGATAAGACAAAGGATAAGACAAAGGATAAGACAAAGGATAAGACAAAGGATAAGACAAAGGATAAGACAAAGGATAAGACAAAGGATAAGACAAAGGATAAGACAAAGGATAAGACAAAGGATAAGACAAAGGATAAGACAAAGGATAAGACAAAGGATAAGACAAAGGATAAGACAAAGGATAAGACAAAGGATAAGACAAAGGATAAGACAAGGATAAGACAAAGGATAAGACAAAGGATAAGACAAAGGATAAGACAAAGGATAAGACAAAGGATAAGACAAAGGATAAGACAAAGGATAAGACAAAGGATAAGACAAAGGATAAGACAAAGGATAAGACAAAGGATAAGACAAAGGATAAGACAAAGGATAAGACAAAGATAAGACAAAACTATAAGACAAAGGATAAGACAAAGGATAAGACAAAGGATAAGACAAAACTATAAGACAAAGGATAAGACAAAGGATAAGACAAAGGATAAGACAAAGGATAAGACAAAGGATATAAGACAAAGGATACAAAGACAAAAGGATAAGACAAAGGATAAGACAAAGGATAAGACAAAGGATAAGACAAAGGATAAGACAAAATATAAGACAAAGGATAAGACAAAGGATAAGACAAAGGATAAGACAAAGGATAAGACAAAGGATAAGACAAAGGATAAGACAAAGGATATAGACAAAGGATAAGACAAAGGATAAGACAAAGGATAAGACAAAGGATAAGACAAAGGATAAGACAAAACTATAAGACAAAGGATAAGACAAAGGATAAGACAAAGGATAAGACAAAGGATAAGACAAAGGATAAGACAAAGGATAAGACAAAGGATAAGACAAAGGATAAGACAAAGGATAAGACAAAGGATAAGACAAAGGATAAGACAAAGGATAAGACAAAGGATAAGACAATAAGACAAAGGATAAGACAAAGGATAAGACAAAGGATAAGACAAAGGATAAGACAAAGGATAAGACAAAGGATAAGACAAAGACAAAGGATAAGACAAAGGATAAGACAAAGGATAAGACAAAGGATAAGACAAAAGGATAAGACAAAGGATAAGACAAAGGATAAGACAAAGGATAAGACAAAGGATAAGACAAAGGATAAGACAAAGGATAAGACAAAGGATAAGACAAAGGATAAGACAAAGGATAAGACAAAGGATAAGACAAAGGATAAGACAAAGGATAAGACAAAGGATAAGACAAAGGATAAGACAAAGGATAAGACAAAGGATAAGACAAAGGATAAGACAAAGGATAAGACAAAGGATAAGACAAAGGATAAGACAAAGGATAAGACAAAGGATAAGACAAAGGATAAGACAAAGGATAAGACAAAGGATAAGACAAAGGGATAAGACAAAGGATAAGACAAAGGATAAGACAAAGGATAAGACAAAGGATAAGACAAAGGATAAGACAAAGGATAAGACAAAGGATAAGACAAAGGATAAGACAAAGGATAAGACAAAGGATAAGACAAAGGATAAGACAAAGGATAAGACAAAGGATAAGACAAAGCTATAAGACAAAACAAAGGATAAGACAAAGGATAAGATAAGACAAAGGATAAGACAAAGGATAAGACAAAGGATAAGACAAAGGATAAGACAAAGGATAAGACAAAGGATAAGACAAAGGATAAGACAAAGGATAAGACAAAGGATAAGACAAAGGATAAGACAAAGGATAAGACAAAGGATAAGACAAAGGATAAGACAAAGGATAAGACAAGGATAAGACAAAGGATAAGACAAAGGATAAGACAAAGGATAAGACAAAGGATAAGACAAAGGATAAGACAAAGGATAAGACAAAGGATAAGACAAAGGATAAGACAAAGGATAAGACAAAGGATAAGACAAAGGATAAGACAAAGGATAAGACAAAGGATAAGACAAAGGATAAGACAAAGGATAAGACAAAGGATAAGACAAAGGATAAGACAAAGGATAAGACAAAGGATAAGACAAAGGATAAGACAAAGGATAAGACAAAGGATAAGACAAAGGATAAGACAAAGGATAAGACAAAGGATAAGACAAAGGATAAGACAAAGGATAAGACAAAGGATAAGACAAAGGATAAGACAAAGGACAAAGGATAAGACAAAGGATAAGACAAAGGATAAGACAAAGGATAAGACAAAGGATAAGACAAAGGATAAGACAAAGGATAAGACAAAGGATAAGACAAAGGATATAAGACAAAGGATAAGACAAAGGATAAGACAAAGGATAAGACAAAGGATAAGACAAAGGATAAGACAAAGGATAAGACAAAGGATAAGACAAAGGATAAGACAAAGGATAAGACAAAGGATAAGACAAAGGATAAGACAAAGGATAAGACAAAGGATAAGACAAAGGATAAGACAAAGGATAAGACAAAGGATAAGACAAAGGATAAGACAAAGGATAAGACAAAGGATAAGACAAAAGGATAAGACAAAGGATAAGACAAAGGATAAGACAAAGGATAAGACAAAGGATAAGACAAAGGATAAGACAAAGGATAAGACAAGGATAAGACAAAGGATAAGACAAAGGATAAGACAAAGGATAAGACAAAGGATAAGACAAAGGATAAGACAAAGGATAAGACAAAGGATAAGACAAAGGATAAGACAAAGGATAAGACAAAGGATAAGACAAAGGATAAGACAAAGGATAAGACAAAGGATAAGACAAAGGATAAGACAAAGGATAAGACAAAGGATAAGACAAAGGATAAGACAAAGGATAAGACAAAGGATAAGACAAAGATAAAAGGATAAGACAAAGGATAAGACAAAGGATAAGACAAAGGATAAGACAAAGGATAAGACAAAGGATAAGACAAAGGATAAGACAAAGGATAAGACAAAGGATAAGACAAAGGATAAGACAAAGGATAAGACAAAGGATAAGACAAAGGATAAGACAAAGGATAAGACAAAGGATAAGACAAAGGATAAGACAAAGGATAAGACAAAGGATAAGACAAAGGATAAGACAAAGGATAAGACAAAGGATAAGACAAAGGATAAGACAAAGGATAAGACAAAGGATAAGACAAAGGATAAGACAAAGGATAAGACAAAGGATAAGACAAAGGATAAGACAAAGGATAAGACAAAGGATAAGACAAAGGATAAGACAAAGGATAAGACAAAGGATAAGACAAAGGATAAGACAAAGGATAAGACAAAGGATAAAGACAAAGGATAAGACAAAGGATAAGACAAAGGATAAGACAAAGGATAAGACAAAGGATAAGACAAAGGATAAGACAAAGGATAAGACAAAGGATAAGACAAAGGATAAGACAAAGGATAAGACAAAGGATAAGACAAAGGATAAGACAAAGGATAAGACAAAGGATAAGACAAAGGATAAGACAAAGGATAAGACAAAGGATAAGACAAAGGATAAGACAAAGGATAAGACAAAAGGATAAGACAAAGGATAAGACAAAGGATAAGACAAAGGATAAGACAAAGGATAAGACAAAGGATAAGACAAAGGATAAGACAAAGGATAAGACAAAGGATAAGACAAAGGATAAGACAAAGGATAAGACAAAGGATAAGACAAAGGATAAGACAAAGGATAAGACAAAGGATAAGACAAAGGATAAGACAAAGGATAAGACAAAGGATAAGACAAAGGATAAGACAAAGGATAAGACAAAGGATAAGACAAAGGATAAGACAAAGGATAAGACAAAGGATAAGACAAAGGATAAGACAAAGGATAAGACAAAGGATAAGACAAAGGATAAGACAAAGGATAAGACAAAGGATAAGACAAAGGATAAGACAAAGGATAAGACAAAGGATAAGACAAAGGATAAGACAAAGGATAAGACAAAGGATAAGACAAAGGATAAGACAAAGGATAAGACAAAGGATAAGACAAAGGATAAGACAAAGGATAAGACAAAGGATAAGACAAAGGATAAGACAAAGGATAAGACAAAAGACAAAGGATAAGACAAAGGATAAGACAAAGGATAAGACAAAGGATAAGATAAGAGGATAAGACAAAGGATAAGACAAAGGATAAGACAAAAGGATAAGACAAAGGATAAGACAAAGGATAAGACAAAGGATAAGACAAAGGATAAGACAAAGGATAAGACAAAGGATAAGACAAAGGATAAGACAAAGGATAAGACAAAGGATAAGACAAAGGATAAGACAAAGGATAAGACAAAGGATAAGACAAAGGATAAGACAAAGGATAAGACAAAGGATAAGACAAAGGATAAGACAAAGGATAAGACAAAGGATAAGACAAAGGATAAGACAAAGGATAAGACAAAGGATAAGACAAAGGATAAGACAAAGGATAAGACAAAGGATAAGACAAAGGATAAGACAAAGGATAAGACAAAGGATAAGACAAAGGATAAGACAAAGGATAAGACAAAGGATAAGACAAGGATAAAGGATAAGACAAAGGATAAGACAAAGGATAAGACAAAGGATAAGACAAAGGATAAGACAAAGGATAAGACAAAGGATAAGACAAAGGATAAGACAAAGGATAAGACAAAGGATAAGACAAAGGATAAGACAAAGGATAAGACAAAGGATAAGACAAAGGATAAGACAAAGGATAAGACAAAGGATAAGACAAAGGATAAGACAAAGGATAAGACAAAGGATAAGACAAAGGATAAGACAAAGGATAAGACAAAGGATAAGACAAAGGATAAGACAAAGGATAAGACAAAGGATAAGACAAAGGATAAGACAAAGGATAAGACAAAGGATAAGACAAAAAGGATAAGACAAAGGATAAGACAAAGGATAAGACAAAGGATAAGACAAAAAGGATAAGACAAAGGATAAGACAAAGGATAAGACAAAGGATAAGACAAAGGACTATAAGACAAAGGATAAGACAAAGGATAAGACAAAGGATAAGACAAAGGATAAGACAAAGGATAAGACAAAGGATAAGACAAAGGATAAGACAAAGGATAAGACAAAGGATAAGACAAAGGATAAGACAAAGGATAAGACAAAGGATAAGACAAAGGATAAGACAAAGGATAAGACAAAGGATAACAAAGGATAAGACAAAGGATAAGACAAAGGATAAGACAAAGGATAAGACAAAGGATAAGACAAAGGATAAGACAAAGGATAAGACAAAAGGATAAGACAAAGGATAAGACAAAGGATAAGACAAAGGGATAAGACAAAGGATAAGACAAAGGATAAGACAAAGGATAAGACAAAGGATAAGACAAAGGATAAGACAAAGGATAAGACAAAGGATAAGACAAAGGATAAGACAAAGGATAAGACAAAGGATAAGACAAAGGATAAGACAAAGGATAAGACAAAGGATAAGACAAAGGATAAGACAAAGGATAAGACAAAGGATAAGACAAAGGATAAGACAAAGGATAAGACAAAGGATAAGACAAAGGATAAGACAAAGGATAAGACAAAGGATAAGACAAAGGATAAGACAAAGGATAAGACAAAGGATAAGACAAAGGATAAGACAAAGGATAAGACAAAGGATAAGACAAAGGATAAGACAAAGGATAAGACAAAGGATAAGACAAAGGATAAGACAAAGGATAAGACAAAGGATAAGACAAAGGATAAGACAAAGGATAAGACAAAGGATAAGACAAAGGATAAGACAAAGGATAAGACAAAGGATAAGACAAAGGATAAGACAAAGGATAAGACAAAGATAAGACAAAGGATAAGACAAATAAGACAAAGGATAAGACAAAGGATAAGACAAAGGATAAGACAAAGGATAAGACAAAGGATAAGACAAAGGATAAGACAAAGGATAAGACAAAGGATAAGACAAAGGATAAGACAAAGGATAAGACAAAGGATAAGACAAAGGATAAGACAAAGGATAAGACAAAGGATAAGACAAAGGATAAGACAAAGGATAAGACAAAGGATAAGACAAAGGATAAGACAAAGGATAAGACAAAGGATAAGACAAAGGATAAGACAAAGGATAAGACAAAGGATAAGACAAAGGATAAGACAAAGGATAAGACAAAGGATAAGACAAAGGATAAGACAAAGGATAAGACAAAGGATAAGACAAAGGATAAGACAAATAAGACAAAGGATAAGACAAAGGATAAGACAAAGGATAAGACAAAGGATAAGACAAAGGATAAGACATAAGACAAAGGATAAGACAAAGGATAAGACAAAGGATAAGACAAAGGATAAGACAAAGGATAAGACAAAGGATAAGACAAAGGATAAGACAAAGGATAAGACAAAGGATAAGACAAAGGATAAGACAAAGGATAAGACAAAGGATAAGACAAAGGATAAGACAAAGGATAAGACAAAGGATAAGACAAAGGATAAGACAAAGGATAAGACAAAGGATAAGACAAAGGATAAGACAAAGGATAAGACAAAGGATAAGACAAAGGATAAGACAAAGGATAAGACAAAGGATAAGACAAAGGATAAGACAAAAAGGATAAGACAAAGGATAAGACAAAGGATAAGACAAAGGATAAGACAAAGGATAAGACAAAGGATAAGACAAAGGATAAGACAAAGGATAAGACAAAGGATAAGACAAAGGATAAGACAAAGGATAAGACAAAGGATAAGACAAAGGATAAGACAAAGGATAAGACAAAGGATAAGACAAAGGATAAGACAAAGGATAAGACAAAGGATAAGACAAAGGATAAGACAAAGGATAAGACAAAGGATAAGACAAAGGATAAGACAAAGGATAAGACAAAGGATAAGACAAAGGATAAGATAAGACAAAGGATAAGACAAAGGATAAGACAAAGGATAAGACAAAGGATAAGACAAAGGATAAGACAAAGGATAAGACAAAGGATAAGACAAAGGATAAGACAAAGGATAAGACAAAGGATAAGACAAAGGATAAGACAAAGGATAAGACAAAGGATAAGACAAAGGATAAGACAAAGGATAAGACAAAGGATAAGACAAAGGATAAGACAAAGGATAAGACAAAGGATAAGACAAAGGATAAGACAAAGGATAAGACAAAGGATAAGACAAAGGATAAGACAAAGGATAAGACAAAGGATAAGACAAAGGATAAGACAAAGGATAAGACAAAGGATAAGACAAAGGATAAGACAAAGGATAAGACAAAGGATAAGACAAAGGATAAGACAAAGGATAAGACAAAGGATAAGACAAAGGATAAGACAAAGGATAAGACAAAGGATAAGACAAAGGATAAGACAAAGGATAAGACAAAGGATAAGACAAAGGATAAGACAAAGGATAAGACAAAGGATAAGACAAAGGATAAGACAAAGGATAAGACAAAGGATAAGACAAAGGATAAGACAAAGGATAAGACAAAGGATAAGACAAAGGATAAGACAAAGGATAAGACAAAGGATAAGACAAAGGATAAGACAAAGGATAAGACAAAGGATAAGACAAAGGATAAGACAAAGGATAAGACAAAGGATAAGACAAAGGATAAGACAAAGGATAAGACAAAGGATAAGACAAAGGATAAGACAAAGGATAAGACAAAGGATAAGACAAAGGATAAGACAAAGGATAAGACAAAGGATAAGACAAAGGATAAGACAAAGGATAAGACAAAGGATAAGACAAAGGATAAGACAAAGGATAAGACAAAGGATAAGACAAAGGATAAGACAAAGGATAAGACAAAGGATAAGACAAAGGATAAGACAAAGGATAAGACAAAGGATAAGACAAAGGATAAGACAAAGGATAAGACAAAGGATAAGACAAAGGATAAGACAAAGGATAAGACAAAGGATAAGACAAAGGATAAGACAAAGGATAAGACAAAGGATAAGACAAAGGATAAGACAAAGGATAAGACAAAGGATAAGACAAAGGATAAGACAAAGGATAAGACAAAGGATAAGACAAAGGATAAGACAAAGGATAAGACAAAGGATAAGACAAAGGATAAGACAAAGGATAAGACAAAGGATAAGACAAAGGATAAGACAAAGGATAAGACAAAGGATAAGACAAAAGGATAAGACAAAGGATAAGACAAAGGATAAGACAAAGGATAAGACAAAGGATAAGACAAAGGATAAGACAAAGGATAAGACAAAGGATAAGACAAAGGATAAGACAAAGGATAAGACAAAGGATAAGACAAAGGATAAGACAAAGGATAAGACAAAGGATAAGACAAAGGATAAGACAAAGGATAAGACAAAGGATAAGACAAAGGATAAGACAAAGGATAAGACAAAGGATAAGACAAAGGATAAGACAAAGGATAAGACAAAGGATAAGACAAAGGATAAGACAAAGGATAAGACAAAGGATAAGACAAAGGATAAGACAAAGGATAAGACAAAGGATAAGACAAAGGATAAGACAAAGGATAAGACAAAGGATAAGACAAAGGATAAGACAAAGGATAAGACAAAGGATAAGACAAAGGATAAGACAAAGGATAAGACAAAGGATAAGACAAAGGATAAGACAAAGGATAAGACAAAGGATAAGACAAAGGATAAGACAAAGGATAAGACAAAGGATAAGACAAAGGATAAGACAAAGGATAAGACAAAGGATAAGACAAAGGATAAGACAAAGGATAAGACAAAGGATAAGACAAAGGATAAGACAAAGGATAAGACAAAGGATAAGACAAAGGATAAGACAAAGGATAAGACAAAGGATAAGACAAAGGATAAGACAAAGGATAAGACAAAGGATAAGACAAAGGATAAGACAAAGGATAAGACAAAGGATAAGACAAAGGATAAGACAAAGGATAAGACAAAGGATAAGACAAAGGATAAGACAAAGGATAAGACAAAGGATAAGACAAAGGATAAGACAAAGGATAAGACAAAGGATAAGACAAAGGATAAGACAAAGGATAAGACAAAGGATAAGACAAAGGATAAGACAAAGGATAAGACAAAGGATAAGACAAAGGATAAGACAAAGGATAAGACAAAGGATAAGACAAAGGATAAGACAAAGGATAAGACAAAGGATAAGACAAAGGATAAGACAAAGGATAAGACAAAAGACAATAAGACAAAGGATAAGACAAAGGATAAGACAAAGGATAAGACAAAGGATAAGACAAAGGATAAGACAAAGGATAAGACAAAGGATAAGACAAAGGATAAGACAAAGGATAAGACAAAGGATAAGACAAAGGATAAGACAAAGGATAAGACAAAGGATAAGACAAAGGATAAGACAAAGGATAAGACAAAGGATAAGACAAAGGATAAGACAAAGGATAAGACAAAGGATAAGACAAAGGATAAGACAAAGGATAAGACAAAGGATAAGACAAAGGATAAGACAAAGGATAAGACAAAGGATAAGACAAAGGATAAGACAAAGGATAAGACAAAGGATAAGACAAAGGATAAGACAAAGGATAAGACAAAGGATAAGACAAAGGATAAGACAAAGGATAAGACAAAGGATAAGACAAAGGATAAGACAAAGGATAAGACAAAGGATAAGACAAAGGATAAGACAAAGGATAAGACAAAGGATAAGACAAAGGATAAGACAAAGGATAAGACAAAGGATAAGACAAAGGATAAGACAAAGGATAAGACAAAGGATAAGACAAAGGATAAGACAAAGGATAAGACAAAGGATAAGACAAAGGATAAGACAAAGGATAAGACAAAGGATAAGACAAAGGATAAGACAAAGGATAAGACAAAGGATAAGACAAAGGATAAGACAAAGGATAAGACAAAGGATAAGACAAAGGATAAGACAAAGGATAAGACAAAGGATAAGACAAAGGATAAGACAAAGGATAAGACAAAGGATAAGACAAAGGATAAGACAAAGGATAAGACAAAGGATAAGACAAAGGATAAGACAAAGGATAAGACAAAGGATAAGACAAAGGATAAGACAAAGGATAAGACAAAGGATAAGACAAAGGATAAGACAAAGGATAAGACAAAGGATAAGACAAAGGATAAGACAAAGGATAAGACAAAGGATAAGACAAAGGATAAGACAAAGGATAAGACAAAGGATACAAAGGATAAGACAAAGGATAAGACAAAGGATAAGACAAAGGATAAGACAAAGGATAAGACAAAGGATAAGACAAAGGACAAAGGATAAGACAAAGGATAAGACAAAGGATAAGACAAAGGATAAGACAAAGGATAAGACAAAGGATAAGACAAAGGATAAGACAAAGGATAAGACAAAGGATAAGACAAAGGATAAGACAAAGGATAAGACAAAGGATAAGACAAAGGATAAGACAAAGGATAAGACAAAGGATAAGACAAAGGATAAGACAAAGGATAAGACAAAGGATAAGACAAAGGATAAGACAAAGGATAAGACAAAGGATAAGACAAAGGATAAGACAAAGGATAAGACAAAGGATAAGACAAAGGATAAGACAAAGGATAAGACAAAGGATAAGACAAAGGATAAGACAAAGGATAAGACAAAGGATAAGACAAAGGATAAGACAAAGGATAAGACAAAGGATAAGACAAAGGATAAGACAAAGGATAAGACAAAGGATAAGACAAAGGATAAGACAAAGGATAAGACAAAGGATAAGACAAAGGATAAGACAAAGGATAAGACAAAGGATAAGACAAAGGATAAGACAAAGGATAAGACAAAGGATAAGACAAAGGATAAGACAAAGGATAAGACAAAGGATAAGACAAAGGATAAGACAAAGGATAAGACAAAAGGATAAGACAAAGGATAAGACAAAGGATAAGACAAAGGATAAGACAAAGGATAAGACAAAGGATAAGACAAAGGATAAGACAAAGGATAAGACAAAGGATAAGACAAAGGATAAGACAAAGGATAAGACAAAGGATAAGACAAAGGATAAGACAAAGGATAAGACAAAGGATAAGACAAAGGATAAGACAAAGGATAAGACAAAGGATAAGACAAAGGATAAGACAAAGGATAAGACAAAGGATAAGACAAAGGATAAGACAAAGGATAAGACAAAGGATAAGACAAAGGATAAGACAAAGGATAAGACAAAGGATAAGACAAAGGATAAGACAAAGGATAAGACAAAAGGATAAGACAAAGGATAAGACAAAGGATAAGACAAAGGATAAGACAAAGGATAAGACAAAGGATAAGACAAAGGATAAGACAAAGGATAAGACAAAGGATAAGACAAAGGATAAGACAAAGGATAAGACAAAGGATAAGACAAAGGATAAGACAAAGGATAAGACAAAGGATAAGACAAAGGATAAGACAAAGGATAAGACAAAGGATAAGACAAAGGATAAGACAAAGGATAAGACAAAAGGATAAGACAAAGGATAAGACAAAGGATAAGACAAAGGATAAGACAAAGGATAAGACAAAGGATAAGACAAAGGATAAGACAAAGGATAAGACAAAGGATAAGACAAAGGATAAGACAAAGGATAAGACAAAGGATAAGACAAAGGAAAAGGATAAGACAAAGGATAAGACAAAGGATAAGACAAAGGATAAGACAAAGGATAAGACAAAGGATAAGACAAAGGATAAGACAAAGGATAAGACAAAGGATAAGACAAAGGATAAGACAAAGGATAAGACAAAGGATAAGACAAAGGATAAGACAAAGGATAAGACAAAGGATAAGACAAAGGATAAGACAAAGGATAAGACAAAGGATAAGACAAAGGATAAGACAAAGGATAAGACAAAGGATAAGACAAAGGATAAGACAAAGGATAAGACAAAGGATAAGACAAAGGATAAGACAAAGGATAAGACAAAGGATAAGACAAAGGATAAGACAAAGGATAAGATAAGACAAAGGATAAGATAAGGATAAGACAAAGGATAAGACAAAGGATAAGACAAAGGATAAGACAAAGGATAAAAGGATAAGACAAAGGATAAGACAAAGGATAAGACAAAGGATAAGACAAAGGATAAGACAAAGGATAAGACAAAGGATAAGACAAAGGATAAGACAAAGGATAAGACAAAGGATAAGACAAAGGATAAGACAAAGGATAAGACAAAGGATAAGACAAAGGATAAGACAAAGGATAAGACAAAGGATAAGACAAAGGATAAGACAAAGGATAAGACAAAGGATAAGACAAAGGATAAGACAAAGGATAAGACAAAGGATAAGACAAAGGATAAGACAAAGGATAAGACAAAGGATAAGACAAAGGATAAGACAAAGGATAAGACAAAGGATAAGACAAAGGATAAGACAAAGGATAAGACAAAGGATAAGACAAAGGATAAGACAAAGGATAAGACAAAGGATAAGACAAAGGATAAGACAAAGGATAAGACAAAGGATAAGACAAAGGATAAGACAAAGGATAAGACAAAGGATAAGACAAAGGATAAGACAAAGGATAAGACAAAGGATAAGACAAAGGATAAGACAAAGGATAAGACAAAGGATAAGACAAAGGATAAGACAAAGGATAAGACAAAGGATAAGACAAAGGATAAGACAAAGGATAAGACAAAGGATAAGACAAAGGATAAGACAAAGGATAAGACAAAGGATAAGACAAAGGATAAGACAAAGGATAAGACAAAGGATAAGACAAAGGATAAGACAAAGGATAAGACAAAGGATAAGACAAAGGATAAGACAAAGGATAAGACAAAGGATAAGACAAAGGATAAGACAAAGGATAAGACAAAGGATAAGACAAAGGATAAGACAAAGGATAAGACAAAGGATAAGACAAAGGATAAGACAAAGGATAAGACAAAGGATAAGACAAAGGATAAGACAAAGGATAAGACAAAGGATAAGACAAAGGATAAGATAAGACAAAGGATAAGACAAAGGATAAGATAAGACAAAGGATAAGACAAAGGATAAGATAAGACAAAGGATAAGACAAAGGATAAGACAAAGACAAAGGATAAGACAAAGGATAAGATAAGACAAAGGATAAGACAAAAGGATAAGATAAGACAAAGGATAAGACAAAAGGATAAGACAAAGGATAAGATAAGACAAAGGATAAGACAAAGACAAAGGATAAGATAAGACAAAGGATAAGACAAAAGGATAAGACAAAGGATAAGATAAGACAAAGGATAAGACAAAGGATAAGACAAAGGATAAGGATAAGACAAAGGATAAGACAAAGACAAAGGATAAGACAAGACAAAGGATAAGACAAGACAAAGGATAAGACAAATTATAAGACAAAGGATTTAAAGTTTCACTAATCTTCTTAGCATAATGTGATTTGTAACATGCCATCTTCCTTATTTTATTTTGCACCAATTCACTCCACCACAAAGCTTCTTTTTATGCCGATACACCTCTCTTATATTTACCTAACATGTCTTTCGTCACTTTCCTCGCTCGGAGGTTCCACCATTTAGTTTGAATAGCTCGATGCACTCTTTTCTTCTTTGTCAATTTTTCACCTCTAAATCCATAACTAAAAGTCAATGTTGGGTGGTTAAACTTTCTCCTTGAATTACCTTGTAATCTTTACAAGATGATTTATCTTTTTTTCTAGAAATAAAATAATGAATTTTTGTTTGTGATAAGCTACTCTTATAAGGCATTAAATGTTCATCTCATTGTTTGAATATTGTATTGACCATAAAGAGATCAAATGCCAAAGCAAAATTTAAAATCTCCCCTTCCTCATTTATATCTTCAAAACCAAAGTTTTCATGAATACCTTTAATGCCTCTACCGACATGTTCATGATACTTATATTCAGAGGAAAAACGCTGCAAAGAAATACGAGATCATAGAAAAAATTCAAAAATATCGAGAGAAGATCAATAAGTGAATATTATGCTCAACTTTGAGGTCATTGAGAAGAGTTGTATTTCTTCTCCATAACAAAATGTCAGATGTGTACTAAGGAATGCAATGAAGAATTTGAAAAACAAAAGGTATTTGACTTAATGTGGGGTGTGTCGTTGAAATATGATGTGTAGAGAAGAACTCCCTGAAAACAAAAGGTATTTGACTTACAGTGGGGTGTATCATTGAAATATGATGTGTAGAGAACTCCCAACCTTGAGTACACTTTATTCCAGTGTTATCCGTATCGCACGTATCGTATCGTGAAGCTATGATATGATACGGTAACCTGTATCATATGATACAGGTTATCGCACCGTATCGTACAATATGCCCAAAAACAATTCAAACTTTTTTTCAAAACTTTTTTTCCAATTTTTTGTGTAGGTTTGTGGCCTCTTTTTGCCTCTATTCACTTCCCTCCAAGGCATCCTCCGATATGCTTATTTGGGATTGCAAGTTGTGTATGTAACATGTAAATTTGGGTTTATAATTTTATTTATTAAGTAAGAATAATTTATAAATAAATAAAAATTATAACAAAATCATTTTCCTTTCTATTGCCAACTTTTAGGCATATTTCTGCTACCACTTTCTAATTTCATGAAATCGCAAACAATGAAAAACAATTTGGTTGTCTCGTTTCATTGAGTGGGCATTTCACAACTTCACTATTTTAGGGTGTAAACACCCCAAAAACCCAAATACTTTTTCAAAACCAAATGCCTGGTTCGAAAACCAGTTCAAAAGATAAGTTTGGAATTTTCAAAAAACTCAGGAACTCAAAACATTTCAAAATTCTATTTTCCAACCCTGTTTGAAACATGAAAAATCTTGAAAATGGACGAAAGTCTTATTTTTACGAAAGACTAGACGAACAGATGAAGCCTGGCTCAAAACAGTCGCAAAAGATTCAAAAAAGTTCAAAGGTCAAGCCCAACCCGATGAAAAGTGAATTTCAAGGACGAAAAAGAAGCCCAGGCCACAAACACGTTTCAAGCCTGAAGCATCAAAGGCCAAGTCAAAAGCATCTCTGAAATCACGGAAAATCCAAGTCAAATGCAAGAAGAAACAGTCGAAACAGTCGAAACAGAGTCCAGAAAGACGAAAAGAAGCTCGGACGATGAAAATGGGAAAAACCCAGTGTAAGACGGAATCTTGATGAACTCAGGACCCGCACGAAGCATCCAGCTTGAAACGCCAGAAAGGACTGAAGAAGAGAAAAATTTGGATCAAATCTGGATCCAAAAATCCAGATCTAGATCCAAGATCCATATCCAAACGAAACTTGGATTGGATTGGATCCAGATTTTAGAAACCAACAAAGGATCCATATCCACACAAGGGGCCTATAAAAGGACGTGAGTGGGCTGGCTTTGAAGTGGACGAAATTCCAGCACTTCACGTTGATAGTTTGGGGGGGAGAAGAGAGAGAGAGAGAGAGAGGAAGGTCAACAAAAGGGGCTGGCCTTCCCCTCTTGTTTTGTAAAATCGTGGGTTGATCTTGTGGGCTGCACTCAAGTGTAAGTTGAAGCATTTCACGCCTTGTATGTTGCTGGAAATGGAGAGAAACCTGGCGGCATTGGATGGGCTTTCTTCAATGGAGATTGGCTGCGTTGGAAACGAGATCAAATGGGCTGATAGGTTGTCAAGGTAAGCCCCTAAAATCCTATCCAAAGTCCCTTCTTTTCGTACCTCTCAAAACCACCTAAACCCTAAAACATAAAACGTCAAAAGTCCAGCCAAGATGCTGGCCGAACTTCACTAAAGGAACGATCCTAGTTCTACCTAAGACTACTCTAATCTAGAACCATACCCAGCTCGGCCATTGGCTGGCCAAGCTCACCTTAGATCCCTCCCAGCCAAACCATCTAGCACTAAACCACCTAAACTATTTCCTAAACCAAAACTACTCCTAGAGACCTAGCCAAAACCGAGTGTCTAAAACACTCGGTTCCTTCCTTTGGACGAACCCGTTTTCACCCATCTAGTTCGGCCCATGCTAGCTGAGTTCATTTTAGGTTTTTCCCTAAACTAAATCCATTACCTAAGTTAGATCCTAACCAAAAGAACTAACCTACACCTACCCAGCTCGGCCACCCTTTGGCCGAGCCATTCCCTTAGGATCTCACGTGAGATCAAACACCCAACACCAGCCCAAGCTCGATCACCCTTTGGCCAAGCATTGCCCTAGAGCTTACCTTAGGATTTCCCCTAAGATCACTCACTATCCCTAAACCAATCTCGACCCATTGTGAGACGAGTATCCCTTCGCATCTCGCCCGAACCACTTCCTTAGACCTCCCCTAACTCGACCACTAGCTGGTCAGGTTTTCCCCTTAGAGCCTTGAGCTAACCTTCGACCAAAACAAATCACCTGGACCTAACTCAGATCCATTAGTTTTTCACCCTAGATCTATCATATCTAAGCCCGAAACCCATAGTGCATTAGCTTGTCAATCTAGCCCAGGTCATGATCTAGGATCAACCTTCTACGCAGCTGGTCATCTCGCAGAGGAAAGTCCATCCAACGGCTATATCCAAGGTCAGGTTTCGCTGAAAAAGGAAGCCCAAGCAAAAGACGAGTAAGTGCTCGAATCTGGTTCTTTACGTTGTTTCAAATTCAATTCAATTTGATACGGGGTTGTAATAATGGAGCGTAGTCTCCCCCCGGGATGTAATATTATGGTTTGAAACACGAATCACACACGTACACTCGAGCCTTTCCGCTCTTATCTGCACACCTTTTGCACACAAAACGGGCCTCAACAACCCATAAGATATAGTTCTATTTATATATATTCAGCTGGGTTTTAAGGTTCAAGTCGTGTGAGTTGTCTTCCATTTTATACACTCAAAGCACTCACTCACATTGAGCCTTTCCGCTCTTACATATATATACGTATTTCCCCTTTCAACTGGGTTTTTAAGGTTCAAGTCGTGTGAGTTGCCCTTTCAATTTATACACTCAAAAGCACTCACTCACATTGAGCCTTCTCACTCTTAAGATATAGCTATATATATTTTCCCTTCCGCATCTAAGATATAGCCATATTTCCCTTTCTGCTATTTCCCTTCTGCTATGTCTTTAAATTCCGGGTTTTCCCTTCAAGTTGTGTGAGTTTGCATCGCATATCCGCCACACTCGAGATAGGGAGCATACTTGCTTCGAACCACACTGGTCAAAATCGTGTAGTACTTGCCTTAAATCGAGCACTAGATGCACACGACTACACGCCAAAATCGGCTAAAAACCCGAGAGATATAGGAGCGCATAGATCCCATGTATAAAAGTTGCAAATTTGACAAAACCAATCGATAAAACACTTTCAAGTTTTCAAAAAGAGTCGTGTTTGTGTAAAATCGAGTTTTTCTAAAGCGTACAGACTGACCCTTGCGCGCCGGTGCAAGAAAGTCTACGACGAAAAGAACCCACTTGTCCACAGTCGCCCCAAAAGTCAGATATTTTAAAAAAATTACTTCGCTAGCTTGAGAAAGCTAGCTGGCACGACCCTTTTAAAAGCGACGTAAGCACGAAAAGATTCGCTTCAGGCCTGAGAACCCGGAGACGAGGATTTTCCGTGTCTACAGATTTGGCACGCCCGGTGGGACATGGGTCTTTAGGAAAAATCGATACAAAACAAACCAATCTCTAAAAAAATCGTTTGTTTTCAAAGTGTTTTAACTCTTTGTCTTCTTGCATTTCATAGTTGGATTTAAAAGCGTCGGAGTCATGTCGAGTTCAGACTCCAATGAAGTGTCTAGCCGGTTCTCATGCTCTTCAAGTTCTCATTCTAGAAGATCTTTAAAAAATCGAAAACAAAAGGAGGAAGAGTTAAAAAGAGAATACGAGGCCAAGGTCACTGCACTCAGCCAAGAGGCTGAAGCAGCTGATTCGTGTTCATCACATGGCGAACCAATAAAGGCCAAAAAGAAGTTTGGAAAAACTTGTAAAAACAAGGAGACCTCCGAGATAGAAGGCCACCAATACTTCGATTCCTTCACTCACAAGGATCGAAAAGCCCTACAGCAGTTGCTGAAAGGGCAAAATAGAGAGAAAACAACGTACGTCCTGTCTGATTTTCTCCCTTTAGATTACGAAATAGACAGTGACGACGAAATACCGAATTTCCATCGGTATGATGGCACGGGAGACCCTAGGTCTCACCTACAGCTTTTCTCTCGTCGAGCCCACAAGAAAAAGAAGGACTCGATGAAATGGGTATATTGGTTCCCCTTATCCCTCAAAGGCATAGCTTCTAAATGGCTGGCTTCCTACGATTTGAGCCAGTTCGCAACTTTTGAAGAGTTAGCGAACTGCTTCATGCAAAGTGTAAACACCCCGAAATCCCACGAATTCCTTAAACAAACCTAGTTTTGTAAAAGCAGCCCCAAAGGGCCATTTTTGAGTCTGGAAACCCAGGAGCCTTCCAGACAACCCTGTACATACGTTTTGAACTCTATATTTCGAAAACATACAATATAGCTTTTAAAACCTTTTTAAAACATGTTTTGAAACCCCGAAGCAGCTTGGCCCGATCAAGACAGGACCAGGAGAGCTAAGAAGAGCCCGGAACCGGAGCACAGGTCGAGCCCGGCATAGCAACTCTTGTATCTGATTCACACCCCCAGGATCTCGAACGTCCAAGACCCTGTTCTTATCAAAATATCACTTGAAGTCATCTCCGGAAGGTAGAAACGGAGACGGACGACCATGTTGGCGAAGACCCAACGAAGACGGAGTACTGATGCTATCAGACCCCGCACGAATCGTCCGTTTCGAACCCAGCTCGAAGGAGTCAGAGTTCAGTTTGGATTGGATCTGGACCATATATATCCATATCCCAATCCAAACCCATATGTGGACTTGGATTTGGATTTGGATCTGGATCCAGAGATCCAATCCAATATCCATATCCATGGCCCACATCACCTTCTCATAAATGGAGGTGGGGCCCACTTGAAATTCACGTGGGATCATGGGCATGAGAGAGAGTGGGGATGGAAAATATCAAGAGCGTTGTAATTAAGCTTGACTTGTGTGTCAAGTTTGGGTTTAATCATGTGGGTTAGCCTAATTGAGTGGGTTTAAGCTTGTAATTAGCTAAGACCTAACCTAGGGCTGCACCAACATGAGGTGGTTAAGGTCTATGGGCCATGCAAAGGGAGCTCCTTCACCTAAACCTAACCCAAAACACCTAATCCTAGCCTAAACCCCTAATCCACCCCTAATCTGAACCTAATCATCTAACCCACTTCCCTAATCCCGGCCTAATCCCAACCTAATCACCTAACCCACTTCCCTAATCCTTCCCTAAACCTAGGTTAATTTCCCTAAACCTAGCCTAATCACCTAACCTACCTCATTAAACCTCACCCTAAAACCCAACCACCTAACCTAGCCCTAAACCCCTAAACCACCCCTAGCCCACAATCTACCCAAACCCCTAGTTTTCAAAATATCTGGCCCAACCCTTTCCAGCCCACCTTATCTACATACCACCCTACCTAAACCACCTAACCACTACCCCAAGCCCAGCCCTAACCGACCTACCCATCCCTATTTAAACCCCCCCCCCCCTTGGGGGCAGGTTTTCCTAGCTAGCCGCCCTCACCAATCCCAGCCAGGTCCCCTTCTTCCCCAAGTCCAGCCGAGTTCCATCACCTCCCTCCTGTTCCACCTACTCCACCTGCACCGCCACCTTCTCTCTTCCATCCACCACCATCTCCCAGCCGAACGCCACCACCCTCTCCCAACCGGACGCCACACTTGCTCTCCATCCCATCTACACCCGGCTTCTCTCTTCCATCTGCCACCTCTCCCCATTCGGTAAGCATTCCCCAACTCTACCTAAACCCTTCTCTACTCCCTCTCCACTCCTAGCCACCCACCATATCATCATCTCATCTACACATCAACCCCTTTGCTGCCACCATTTTCACTTAGCCGAACCCAGCACAACCTAAACCACCGGCCACTACCTAACCATCCCATTTGCACCCGGCCAGCCATTTCTTCCACCCTATAGGACTCCCATTCGGCCTCCCCTTAGACTCCCCTTAGGTCCACATTCCCTAAACACTCGACTCTCCTAGTGACCCTAAACACTCACTTGGTCCAGCCCCTTTAATCCCCCACGTCAAGGCGACACCCACTTGCAACCGGCCACCTTCGAGGCGCCTATCCCGCGCCCCACTTGCAGCCGGCCAGCACCCTTGGTCACCCATCCTCGCAAAGCTCCCATTTGCAGCCCAAGGCGAAGGCCAAGCCCACGCTCAAGCAAGGCCTCTATGGACCAGCTACTCGTAAGTGCCTAAACTCGGTCTTTAGTTGTATACTTGCTTGAGATTCAATTTGATACGGAGTTGTAATAACGGAGCATAGTCTCCCCCCGCTTGTAATAACGTGGCTTGGCACAACCACACACGTGCACTCTCTTAGTCGTGCACGATTTTGAACACACACGGGCCTAATCAGCCCCTAATACATAAGTGTATATATATACTTTCATTTTTCAAGGGTTTTGCTTAAGTTGGGTGCGTTGTCTTTCAATTCAAGCACTCACACACATTGAGCTTTCGCTCTTATTTGAAAGACCCAAGTAAGGGCCGACCTATACTATTTGGGTTTCATTTCATGTCGTGTGAGTAAGTCTTTCAATTCAAGCACTCTCACACACATTGAGCTTTCGCTCTTATTTGAAAGACCCAAGTAAGGGCCGACCTATACTATTTGGGTTTCATTTCATGTCGTGTGTGTAGTACTTCAATTCAAGCACTCTCACACACATTGAGCCTTCGCTCTTACTCCCAAGACCTTAGTAAAGGCCTTATTGCAGTTATATTTGGGTTTCATTTATGTCGTGTGTGTAGTACTTCAATTCAAGCACTCTCACACACATTGAGCCTTCGCTCTTACTCCCAAGACCTTAGTCAAGGCCATACTGCAATTTATATTTGGGTTTAATTTCATGTCGTGTGTATAAGTCTTTCAATTCCAACACGCACCCACATTGAGCCTTCGCTCTTATTTGCAAGACCCGAGTAAGGGCTCATATACATAATCTATATACATATCTCCCTTCGGTTATTTCCCTTCGGTTATTTCCCTTCGGTTATTTCCCTTCAGTTATTTCCCTTCAGTATTGTCTTTACATTTCGGGTTTCCCTTTGGAGTAGCGTGAGTTTGCATTGCATCTACGCCATACCATGAGGTAGGACGCATACTGCATCGAAGCAAGCCCCGCTTGAATTCGCCCATGTAGTGGAGTGTTCATAACACACAAACTAGGTGGCCCGAAAAGGGATAAAAGAAAAGACTTAGGCACATGCAAATCCACGTGATCTAAAACATGCAATCGCATCTTAAAGACCCGAAATAGACACCTCGAACCGCTTCGTAGACTTTCTCTCCAAAAAACTCGATTTTTGCAAAGCGTACAGACTGACCCTTGCGCATCGGTGCAAGAAGGTCTGCGACGACAAGAGCTTACTTGCTCACAGTCGCCACATTTAGAAGTCAGTGTTAAAAATATCTTCGCTAGCTTAGGTAAGCTAGCTGGCACGCCCTGTTTGCATACATAGGCCCTAGACACACGAGAGGATCCGCTCCAAGCCCTGAAAAAGGCAAAGAGGCGGGGATTTTCGCGCGTCTACACAAAGATTTTCACACAACGTAGAAGTCACGCCTACATTGAACACTTTGAGGGATACGAAGCAAGGTATGAACGAAGATGTGCATAGATTTATCGTTCGATGGAGGTCTCTCCTTGGACAAGTACGAGAACCCATATCCGAAGGATGCGCAGTAATGCTCATCCTGGACAATTTCAAAACTGAATTGAAAACTCTTCTTTCTTTACATGAAATCTCTACTTTCCACAAACTGATTAAAAAAGCATCTCTTTTTGAGACGAATTTGAAAAAAGGGGTTTACGACCACCTGTGGAAAGGGAGCGTAAATCCAAAGACTCGCTTGGAAAAGCCTGGCAATTACGGGCTACCCACCATAGACAAAGGGGAAAAGCCCCACAAGATCGCCAATGTCCGGGTAGATCCAAGGCTGGCGAGCACTTCAAAGAATTTTGAAAACAGAAAAGACAAAAAAATACAAAAACCATTTGAAAAAAGGGAGTATACTCCGCTGGGGCAACCTGTGTCGGAGGTCCTAGACCTCCTACTCGCCCAAGGCATGATCGAACTCCCTGAAATCCCCGAGGGAATCACTTCCAAAGGGAGGTTTTTGAATCGATTTTGTAAGTATCATCGGCTCAAAGGCCATGATACAAAGCAGTGTTTTTCCCTCCTAAACCAAATCGAGAACTTGATAGCAGAGGGCCGGCTCCAGGTCACTGAGGAACCGGAGCCTACCCAAGCTTTTTTCAAAGAACCCTTCCCTAATCATGCAAGTACCAGTGGGAAGGGTAAAGAGGTATGTGCTCTCACGATTTCGAAGAGTTTAGCGCATACATATAAGTCTAGCTTTTCTTGTGCATCTACCCTCATCCTTCATAGAAAATCCGCCCAAGTAGTGATTCGGGGACCACCAAGAGTTCCGTCTCCGATTAAACCAGTTTTGAAAATTCGAGGTGCTCCAAAACAGTCGATTAGAGCCATCTTAAGCACGAACCCTAGGTTGATCGTGGGGGAAGTGACAAGATCCGGGAGGATCTATCAACCCCATATCTACAAAATGCTAAAAAAGTGGTCAGTGTGCCTGGCCCTTCAAAAGCGTGTATTCCTCGAGTTCTGCCCAAAATGGACAAAGGAAAAGTCGTTTTAAACTTGTATGATTTCAAAAACCATCTTTCAAAGATTCCCATTAATATGTCCATCCTAGAGCTGATACAAACCTCGCCTAGGCATAGACTCGTGTTAGAGAAAATTCTAGAAAGAGCAAAGGTTAGTTCGGACATAATACCAGAATCCTTGTCCAATCAAGTGGCATCCATAGGTGCAAAAACACCTATCATGTTTTCGGAAGAGGATCTCGAAAGACCCTATGAAACCCATAATCAGGCCCTACACATCGAGGTGGTATTAAATCACCACTCTCTAGATAGGTGCCTAGTTGACGGGGGAGGAGGGCTCAACATCCTTCCACTTCACATAGCACATCAGATTGGAGTCACCTTAATTTCCATAAACCCAAGCACCATCGTAATCACTGGATACGATGGAAATGCGTCTAGACCTTTAGGATCCGTTGAACTTCCCATGGAAACGGGAGGGATAGCTCACGTGGGGGTATTCCATGTTTTGGACATCCACCCCCACTACAACCTATTGTTGGGAAGGCCTTGGATACACAGCCTGCATGCTGTACAGTCCACCTTCCATAGGTGTGTTAAAATCCCTTTTGAAAACCAAGTCATTGTGATCCCAAGTGAGAGTCATCCACAGCTTCAGGGGATTCAAAATTCCCCATGCTTTTCAAGTTCCCAGTCCTACGAGGCCAACCCAGGGCAAACCGTGGTCGAGCCACCAAAGCTCACCCTTCAGGTACCTAGGAAGGTTGTACACATCCAGGGGCCGCCCAAGGCTGGACCACTCAAAACACTAACCATCCCAGGAAAACCCAAGCATCCACTATTTCCAAAACCCCTGGACAGAAAAACTTATGTGCATAACATGGACGATAGCAAGTTCCAGGATCACGAATTATATGAAAACTTTTCCAAAAACAAAAAATCATGGAACATGTTATTGAACATGGGGTATATGCCATACAAAAGTTTAGGGGCACAAAATCAGGGTCTCGTAGAACCCATCTTGCCAAAAGCCAACCAAAGCCGACACGGGATCGGCTATACTCCCAGAATACAGCCAGAACCACCCCCTATGACCACCTGGGTCAAGGGTGCCCTGGAGCCTACCCAAGCAGAAACCTACAATTTAGATCTCTTGTTCGGAGTCTAACTAGTGGCGTTTTTCCTTTGTAGGTATGATAGAAGATCCCTCAATCAAAAATCCAAAAACATTTGAAAAAATCGAAATTCAAAAAATTGAAAAAATCCCAAAAACCAAAAACATTTGAAAAAGATCAGAAACTCGAAAAAAGAGTTGCTTGTATAGTTCATAAAGTTCTTTCCTTACAAAAATCCAAAAAAATCGGAAATTTACAAAATACCAAAAATAAAATCCTGTATTTAGCAGCTCCTGATAAAGGTTTTGAAGAAGAAAAGAATTTCGAAAAGAAAGTCCTCTTCATAAGAGGACCAAAATCTTCAAAACCTGCAGAAAATCCAAAACAAAAACCAAGCGTTTGCGAAAACTGTGCGTCAAGTCCAAATTCCCTAAGATTTAGAAGTCTTGAGAATGATCAAGGCCCAGAATTGGATTCCCTCGAGGAAGACCCTGCTTCTGAGCTCCCTGAATTTCATAAAATTCTTGATTTTGAAAAACCTTCGAAATCAGTAGGAGGAGATTTTATAGAGATAAACTTAGGGAATGATTTAAAGCCGAAAATCATTAAGGTAGGCACATGTCTGCATGAGCACGAAAAAGCATCATTCATTGCATTTTTGAAAACCTACGTTGATGTGTTTGCATGGACATATGAAGACATGCCGGGTATAGACCCGAATGTTGTAGAGCATCGTCTTCCCTTAGATTCAGATGCAAAACCCGTAAAACAAAAGCTTAGGAAGATACATCCGAATGTGCATTCACAAGTCAAAGAGGGTTTAGAAGATCTGTTAAAAGCCGGATTTATAAAACCCATTGCGTATTCTAATTGGTTATCCAATATAGTTGTTGTTCGAAAAACCAGTGGAAAAATTCGAATATGCATCGATTTCAGAAACCTGAATAAAGCCACCCCAAAAGATAATTTCCCTTATGCATATGTCTGGAACACTGAGAGTCTGCATCTATACCTGTTGCAAAAAAGGTTAAATTGAGAAAGTTGATTGTCCCGCTGAAGGAGACGATAAGCCCAATGTTCCTTATGCACACAGCCTGCCTGATGTATGCTATGTTATTCACAAGACCTGATATCAGCTTTGTTGTTGGTCTTTTAAGTAGATATCAAAGTAATCTTGGATGGCAACATTGGATAGAGTGATATTTTAAAGGAAGAAAAGGCTTTAAACTTTTTTTTACAAGCAGATGAACTGAAAGTGATAGGATACTCATATGGTGACTTTGCCGAGAGCAAAGATGATAGCAAATTAATCTCGGGACAAATATTCTTATTTTGAGGTGGTGCAGTTTCTTGGGCATGCAAGAAACAAGGTTGTGTAGCATTGCATACACAAGAGACTGAGTATGGCTGCTACTAGTGTTGTTTGGATAAGGTGCTTTATACGTGATTTGAAGCTAGATATAGCCAACGAGCCGATTGTTATGTATTGTGACAACAGTGCAGCAATTACTCTTATTAAGAGTTGAGCTGATAACTCACGAAGCAAGCATATAATGGTTAAACATCACTATATTCATGATATGCTCAAAAGAAATAAAATAACTATATGTTATATGCCAACTATTAATATTTTGGTTGACCCCTTAACAAAAGGCATCTCAGAATAATTGTTTACTAAACGTGTAACCCATATGAGGTTGAGATATGTCTAGTATATAAGTGTAGAAAATACATTTGTGTTGAGAGTTATGCTTGAAAAACACATTCCTTGTGGGAAAACCGCATAACGGTTGTGAGTTGCAATTAAGTTGCAACAAGGAAATTTGATACAACTTGGTAAACCCTAAAGTAGTGGGAGGAAAACCAGTGTATCAAAAAGATTGGCTCTAGTGGCCAAGTGAGAGATGTAAGTAGTGGATGACCACTCTCGGTCTCATTACTAACAACGACCATGAAATGCGGGAAGAAGGGCCCTCTTCCCGAATTTCATGAGATCTTATTTTTTCGAAAGTTATTCATAAAAACCGATTTCTATTTTTCAAAAGGAAAACACACGCATCTCCCACATAAAAGCAAACATGGATGTTAAAAGAGAAAGCCCACAGCGGTAAACGCGGAAGACGCAAAGCCATGTATAAATACAGAGAATACACAACTTGAAATAAATGTATACATAGATTATGTGGTTCTGACCTACGTCTTCTGAGAAAACCCTTTGCGGGAAACCCCAAAAACCATATATACATTTCTATTTCATTTTCTACAGGAAACATACACAAAAAGAAAGAAAGCAGAAAGCAAAACCAAAGCAGTCAGTCGGCATCCGTTGCGCACAACCGAACCGAGCAAAGATTGACGGCTTTGGCAATCATCGGTTGTCCCAACAATGTATGCATTTGTATATATAACTATTTATATTCATCTGTAATTGTATATATATATATATATATATATATATATATATATATATATATATATATATATATATATATATATATATATATATATATATAGATAGATTCATATGCCTTTGTGTGTGTGAGAGACAGTGAGAGAGATAGGGAGAGGCTTAAATTATTTCCGACAGCTGTTGTTGACTCTCTGGTGGTTGTATTTCATTTGTTTACTGTTCTTTTTCTGGATACGTTTTCTATTTAGGCTCTTTGAGATCCATCTCTAGCTTTCCGTATTCATACTGATGCTTTTAGGGTGCCCCACCTCGTTTTAGCATGTCTTTTGATTAAATCCATCCACAGAAGAAGAAACATTAATATCATCTATTGAAGAGAAAAGCTAAAGATGTTTATTAATTACCATGTATATTTTGAGGTAGTTGTTTCTCTGGGGTGAGTTTGGAAGTTAGAGCTAAGCACCGACGTTCTAGCTGGTGGGGGATATTCAGGGTGGCCTGTGATATATGAATAATGTGTTCTTGCTTTCTCGCATTCATCCTAACCACTGAATTAGTTGATATATCACGAGGAAGTGTTGCTTATATCTTCGTAGGAATAAAAGGGAACTGTAGCATGGAATAGTTGCATTCAGTTGTAGCTTAAAATCACCGGAAAGGCCAATTCTTGTGAAGCTGTACGATCCTCTGAATCCCTGACCACTGAATTTGCTGATTTGTTATTTTACTTCATTGATTCTTTAAAGATGATAGGCATGCGTGTGTTATCTATTCTTCAAAGATGATTTGTTCTCCGCCTTCCTTCCTTGCCGCGTAGTAAACATTTCACGTATGCCTTGTGAGTTCTGGTTATCCTGCTATTTTGCACGAAAAAAATGATAGAAGAGTCATTGTGTGTTCAGAACTGTTCTCACTGCTGAGGGAGTTGTTAAGGGAATAGATCTTCGCATAAATTTATGTCCTTTGTGTGCATACTGTAGTGGCGAACTTCTCCCTAAGGTTTGCTCGAAAAAAAGGCCAAGTTAGTAGAATACAGTGTTGGTCCTCTTCCTGTACATAAAAGATGCCCAAAGATTCTGTAGATAAGAAACTGTAAAAGCAAAGACAACGGAAAACCCTGTGGTACATTTGATGAATCACTAGATTCTTTATCCAGAAAGAATGGTTATGGGCCTTTTGTGATGTTGCATAGCATCGGCGAACATTTGGGTCTTCAGGTTCTGCACTTGTCGAATTTGTTTTGTGAACGACTTGTTGATTTCAGTCTTCGGAAGTCTGCTTTGAATGCCGAGTGTGATGTTGAAGATTGGCCGTGTTATGGGCACCTTTGGGTTGGTCGGCCAAGTCATAAGCTTCGTTTGTAATTGTGAGCTATTTATTGTAGCAGGTGATCTCATTTGAATGAAATAACGGAGTGTTATATTTTGCAGTGATAAGAACGGTGTGATGTTGAAGATGGTACGATTTATACAAAAGCAGATGCCAGCGGGGTCGCCGTCTACGTGGGGAGAAGGAACATCCCGACGGTCGTGTGATTGTACTCGTGAGAGTACTAAATAGGTGATGGAACTGGAATGTTGCTGATCGAGAAGACCACACAAGATGGGAAAACGGGGGCAAATAAGATGTTCGGAGATGGGGCTAAGTCATATGTTCACGTGGTTCGAGATTTGTATGCAATAGGAGCGATGCGATGTAAAATTGGTAAATAGGAAAAGTGGGGAAAATAACATGTTGAAGAAAAGGTTCGAGTTTTGTACGCGGTTGGTGCGTTGGAGCTTTCTCCAATTCGAACGAAGATCTGCGCGGGTCGAGGAGTTTGAGGTGGGGTTTCATCTTCACTGACGGCCACGACCGTCGGTGTATGTGATATACAGCGATGGATATCTGTTCTGACGGTCGCTGCCATCAGAGAAGCGACATTTTGCGGTTTTTTCGTCGTTTAAACCTCTCTTCTGCGACAGACATTTGTGCGCCAGTGTTTTCATATATCACTGTCGCGGGCGGCCGTCAGTGAAGCGTGATTTTGCGGTTTTCTCCATCGTTTAAACACCTTTTCTTGACGGACGCTTGTGCGCCAGTGTTTTCACGTATCACTGTCGCGCGCGTTCGCCAGTAAAACGAGTCCTAATGGTGGTTCTCTCAAGCCATAAAAATCCGATTTGTCATTTATGAAGGAGATGAGCAAGTCTCCGTGGGTGCTTAATTTTGAAGGTCAATTGGTCTGAGGTTTATACTAAACCGAGGGTGCTTTGAGCCCGCTAGGTGTGTCCATGTGATCAAACTACAAAAGATCCAAGCGATGAACCAGGCAAGTATTGCATTAGGCCCACTTTGCAGCTTTAGGTAACCCCCCCTAAATATTATGATGGGCAATACCCAAGCAAAATTTTGAATTTATTGGATTATCATATACATGATATTTGGTTAAAAGTGGGACACGACAAGTGCCCCATATGTATAATTGGTCTTTTAAGTACAATGGGAAGGCCAAAGCCAAATGCATGCCTTGGGTATCAACGAAGTCACCCCGCTTCTTGGGAATTGGTTAGGATCAGGCATAAATGGGGCTTTTTGGAATTGGTTCAACTAAGAGTGAATTTTGTAGATTTGTATTTCCCACCTCGATCATAACTTAAGACTTTAGCCCATTGTCAACTTCTTACTTATATTCTTTAAATACCTCAAGTATCTTGTATTTATATGCTTATATATATACATACAATGACCGATAAAGTTTATCAAATAAACCTTATCTCGATATGATCTCACCCTAAAGGGTCCACATAAGTCCGTGTTAATGATTTCTAATTGGGTTGTTGTCCTGATAATCAAGATTTTGAGATAATGGGGTAAGTTGGGTCCAGTATGAAAATACGTGGTTGAAGATTGCATTTAGATCAACATGTTGGACCTGGCCTGGTTGGTAAAGCTAGGATCCTTCCACTTTAGGTTCGATTGGGATTTTGGGATAATGGGGCAAGTTGGGTCTGCTTGAGTTCGGATCCAATCCGATCAAACTAAAGGCGATGGATTCAGAAGATTGAGACGAACGCAAGGGAGAAAGAAGAGAAGAGGGACCAGCGATTCGGGCAGGGTTAAGGCGGCGGTGAAAAAGGGGCTTCGCCTGGTAAGCGATGGATGAAGGAAGTAGGGTGGCAGAGAGATGCTGGTTTTGGTATTCCGATGATGTTGAAATCGGTGGCGGTGTGAGCTGATTACGGTGAGGTTCAGGCGCGGATGGGCATAAACGGGCGATGCTAAGGTGGAAGCTTTGCATCGTTACGGTGCAGGCGATTGAGGCGGCTTGGGTTCGTCCGATGAATGGGAGGCATCGAGGTAGGGACAAGACGATGGGAAGTTGGGCTTAAGTGGCTGTTTCGGGCTATTCGTGCGCTCACACAAGAGGGAGAGAGAGAGAGAGAGAGAGTTCTGACCTGATCTTTCTTTTCGTTGTTTTGCAGATCGTACGTGGCAGAACACTATGAGGGGATATCAGGCCGATTAAGGAGAATTCAAATTTAAGACATCCTTCATCATGAACTGCCTTGCCCGGGAAAGTATTCCATGGCTGCTTCATATCCTTGAGAAGAGTCGAAACTTTTCGGTTGTTCCTTGTTTCCTTTTGAGTTACGACTGATAACTTGGCCCTAGATCTGTAAGTGTAAATTTTTTCTTTCTTTTCATATGTTACAGTCAATACTCGTTGAGTTGTATGCTGTAGAAGTTATTGTCGAGGTGCATGCTGTGGCAGCCGAATGATGTCCTTTCCTTTTTGTTTTTAAGATGTCTTGTGGGCTATTTATCTCTTTTGACTGAACATTCTACTTTCTGCATGTGGGCAGGCTAAGAGAAGAGAATAGGCTAGGTTAGAATTTTAAAATCAAGAAGTGCAGTTGTATCTTTGAGTGCGATTAGCTCAATTTCACGTAGCTTTTTCCTTGGCTTGTTTGAGGTTCAATATAAGCTCGCTCAATGCTTTCTCCTCAGTTATGTTTCCATTTTCAGAGATTTGGGATTTTAAGGCATCGTCTCACGTTTCTTTTCAAAACTTATAATTTTAAAATCAATTACATGTGAAATTCATTTTCATAGAAAATTTTGGTGTTTGCACAATAACCACGAACCTAGATTTTAGGAAAGTTTTACTTTTTATACCAAGTAAAAGTTGATCTCCTGTGCTAACAAAACTGCTTATTTTAATAAGTCTGAGTTCCTCAAATTTGGTGTTTAAGTGAGCTTCAAGGCATGCAACTTTTCATAACTTGATTGCCTGGCTTGGTTTTTGTTTGAACGAGGGTATGATTTGGAGAAGCGGATTCTTGCTTTAGCAAATGATTGAATTGGGTCCAAGTCAAGAGGTTTGGGTTATGGATCTCGGAATGTATTGAAATTTGAGTCTTTTTGAATTCAATTGGATTCAACTTGGAAATCGATTGGGGTCCAATTTGAAGTGGGTTTGGTTTTGGATAAAGGATAAGTTGGGATTGATTCATCTAGACGAATGGTTGGGTCCAAGGTACATCAGGTCAAAAGGGAAAAGCATATTGTATCAAATGGGCCGATTCAGATTGAGCGGAGGTGGATTAAATCAGATAGGAAAAGGATGTGATCTAGTTCGGATGAATCGAACTGGATTCACGGATCGGGTCTCACCAGTTAGACCCGATCCTGTTCGTGCCTTTGTTTCAAGGGTTAGGACCCGAGCTTCAGCATCAAAGGGGAGAGAGAGGATCTGGGTCGGCAGCGGTGATGGCCCTGATGGGGGCCACTGACTGCGGTCAACGACGGGACTTGGTGACGAGGAGGTCGGAAGTCGGAGGCCGAAGGCCGAGACGTCGGTGACGATGGCGGTGCGTTAAGGCTTTTGGCGAGCGAGTTAGGCCTTTTCTGTTTCTGGAGCAGCTGAGGAAGGGGCGATGGCGGTCATGATTTGAGGAGGGGCCAGTGGTGGACAAGGTCGAGTGTCGGTGAATGGCAGATGGAGGCGGCGATGGACGGTCAGATTGAGGGCAGAGGAGGCTTTGAGTGATAGCTAATGGAGAAATGTAAAAGGTTGGTGATGGGCGGTTCTGACTAGGGAATGGCGAGGATGGTGACCGTGGTGGTTCGGATGCTGACTGATAGAGTGGGGATTTTCATGGGTTTTGACGGTTTCAATGGTTGGTCGGATGAGCAGCAAGGTGATGGGGGTCGTCCCCTCTTCAATCAGGTTTCAAACTCATACACACACAGAGAATGTCTTTGCCTTGTATTCCCTTTCTGTTTTTGCAGAAATACAATGAACGAATGCTAGAGACAGGATGCGGTTCCCATGTTGAGAGGAGATGATCCATGAAGGGCCATCGCTGTGGATTTTCATAGAGCTTCTTGGCCGATTTTTGCATTGAATCCTTCATATTTTCAGCCAAATTTTACTGATTTTGTACGACTTTCTGGATCTCTCACAGGGTCTACACAGTGGCCGCCTGATATTGTTGACTTTCTTGAGGCAGCAAATTTTCCTGCCTGATTCTGATGTCCTTGGCACGACGAACTAGTCCTGCTTTTCATGCTGCAACCGTGTCTTTCATGTTGCGTGGTATATTTGTTTTCTTTTTCAGGTCATCGTCATATGGTGCGGTTGTTGAGGAAGATAGGGTGACCGAGTGTCTACTCTACTCTCTTGATTGTGACGATGTCCAAGATTTGGCAGATGGTTCTACCACACTATGAGGGGATATCAGGCTGATTAAGGAGAATTCAAATTTAAGACATCCTTCATCATGAACTGCCTTGCCCGGGAAAGTATTCCATGGCTGCTTCATATCCTTGAGAAGAGTCGAAACTTTTCGGTTGTTCCTTGTTTCCTTTTGAGTTACGACTGATAACATGGCCCTAGATCTGTAAGTGTAAATTTTTTCTTTCTTTTCATATGTTACAGTCAATACTCGTTGAGTTGTATGCTGTAGAAGTTATTGTCGAGGTGCATGCTGTGGCAGCCGAATGATGTCCTTCCTTTTTTGTTTTTAAGATGTCTTGTGGGCTATTTATCTCTTTTGACTGAACATTCTACTTTCTGCATGTGGGCAGGCTAAGGGAAGAGAATAGGCTAGGTTAGAATTTTAAAATCAAGAAGTGCAGTTGTATGTTTGAGTGCGATTAGCTCAATTTCACGTAGCTTTTTCCTTGGCTTGTTTGAGGTTCAATATAAGCTCGCTCAATGCTTTCTCCTTAGTTATGTTTCCATTTTCAGAGATTTGGGATTTTAAGGCATCGTCTCACGTTTCTTTTCAAAACTTATAATTTTAAAATCAATTACATGTGAAATTCATTTTCATAGAAAATTTTGGTGTTTGCACAATAACCACGAACCTAGATTTTAGGAAATGGCCGGGCTTTATCTTATTTAAGAAGCTAGTAGTGTTTTCGACTTGATAAACATCCAATGTCGTGCACGCACACATGTATATGTTTGTCTGTCTGTATGATATACATATGCAAGAGATTGGAATGTATATACATGTGTACACACACATACATACATGCATATACATTCGTACATACATACATACATACATATATATATATATTGTCTGTATCTATCTATCTATCTATCTATTTATCTATCATATATACATACATACATACATATATATATATATACATACATATATATATATATATAAAACATAATATACATGTGATATTCATATATATATATATATATATATATATATATATATATTCGATGTCTGTGTGTGCTTGTGTTTGTTCCTTAGATATATGTACATATTGCTCTATGTATCTATCTATCATATACATTCTATACTATCTATATATATATATATGTCTGTGTGTGCTTGTTTTGTTCCTTCTCTATGTCTATTGCTCTACAAACCGAAACATATATATATATATATATATATATATATATATATATATATATTTTTATATATATATATATATATATTTCAATTCGTCTCTCTCTTACAAACCGAAACATAGAGAGAGATTTTTGAGAGAGAGGCTTACCATGTGAAATTCATTTTCATGAAAAATTTTGGGTGTTTCACACAATAACTATGAACCCAAAGTTTTTTCTTTAGGAAATGAAAGCCATCGCTTCGGTGCAATTACATTTACATTTAAGAAGAAAGTAGTGTTTTCAACTCAATAGTCGTTCCATTGTCCTGAACACACACACATATATACATCCCGTTAGTGTTTTCAACTCAATAGTCGTTCCTTGGCTTGTTTGAGGTTCAATATAAGCTCACTCAATGCTTTCTCCTTAGTTATGTTTCTATTTTCAGAGATATGAGATTTTAAGGCATCGTCTCATGTTTCTTTTCAAAACTTATAATTTTAAAATCAATTACATGTGAATTTCATTTTCATAGAAAATTTTGGGTGTTTGCACAATAACCACGAACCTAGATTTTAGGAAATGGCCGGGCTTTATCTTATTTAAGAAGCTAGTAGTGTTTTCGACTTGATAAACATCCCAATGTCATGCACGCACACATGTATATGTCTGTATGTTTGTATGATATACATATGCAAGAGATTGGAATGTATATACTCTTATACATAAAACATTCTATTAATCAACATAAAGAAAACTTACATAAAAGGGCAGATTGGAGGCATACCTCCAATCTGCAACAACTCTCAGGATCGACACTCCCACAACAACCGTCCTCCTCTATCTTTCCTCTCTTTTCTTATTACCTAACTAAATCCTAATTAGCTATTAATACCCTGTCTAACTTAATTTCCTAATCTACCCCTAATAAGTATTACCTATATCTAAAGTAACATAAGACACAAAATGACATGCCCAGACATGCCCGACTTTCCTTAACACTCCCCCTCAAGTTGGGTGGAAAATGTTGATGACACCTAACTTGGATAAGGTCTCTTTTAACAGTTTGCTAGTAGTAGCTTTAGTTAAGAAATCAGCCCTCTGTTTGATAGAATGAATATACTCCAGCTGGAATTCTTTATTAGATATCTTCTCCCTGATGAAGTGGCAGTGAATTTCTATATGCTTGGTCCTTTCATGATATACGGGATTTGATGACATCTGAATAGCTGCACTGCTATCACAATATAGAGGTATAGGATGGTTAAGAGAATAACCCAATTCACTAATCAATGATGATATCTATTTTCCTTCACACATAGCTTGTGCTATAGCTCTATACTCAGCTTCTGCTGTAGATCTTGCAACCACTGTCTGTTTTTTATTCTTCCACGATATAATATTACCACCAAGTAAAGTAACATAGCCTGTAGTTGACTTCCTGTCATCGGAAGAACCAGCCCAGTCAGCATCCAAATAAAGTGCAATGTCCAAATTTGATGATTTTGAATAAAGTAAACCCATTCCTGAAGTTGATTTAAGATATCTAAGAATTCTATACACTGCATCCATCTGATTTTTTGTTGGTGAGTGCATATATCTATCTGCTCACAATCCCAACTGCATAAGTAATATCTGGTCGAGTAATGGTCAAATATATAAGCTTTCCCACTAGTTTCTCATATTTGTAGATGTCCTTGAACTCTTCACTGTCACCTTTAAAGAATTTCTGGTTTATCTCAATAGGAGTGTCACTAAGTTTGCAGTCAAACATTTGAGTTTCTTTAAGAAAATCCATTAGGTATTTCCGCTGAGTTAAGAAGATACCTTTGTCAAAGTAGAGAACTTCTAAACCCAAGAAATAGTGAAGCCTACCCAAATCCTTAATCTCTAATAATTTATGAAGATTCTTTTTCAACTCTGAAATTTCTTCAAGAAAATCGCGAAGTGTAGAAGATATTATCATCACCATGACATATTGCCTGAGAAGAATATCGTGCTTGGGTCACTCACTGGTAAATGCAAAAAATTATGTATTATTAATGATACATTTATTTTTGTGTGACAAAACCATGATCTAATCAAGTGACCTAACTTACATTAACTTTCTGATACTAAGCTCAGGCTGGCTAGAATGACATATGATAGCCTGATTTGCAGTTTAAAAACATGGTTATTGGTAGTTCATGATTTTCAAAAACTTGGAGGTTGTTCACACGTATACCTCGTAAACGATGGAATAGATTCCATTCTAGAGAATCAGCACTATTTTGGACATCCAATCTCCGGTGAATCCAGGTGAAATAAAAACAGTGTCAAGCATGACAGCCAAGTAACATTAAAATAGCTTCTAATCTAGCTACAGCATGCAACAGGTTTCTTCCATCATATCTATACGGCTTCTTACTTGAATAAGTAAATCCTTGTAACAGAAGATGTAACAAAAGCATCACTAGTCTGCATACTTATCACTGCAGTAACATGCACAGCATGTCGAAATCCTATAAGCATTGATCAGAAGGCAACTGTGTGATGGTCCATGTATTATTTTTTACCAGTGCATTCAATTCTTCTTCAATTACAGCTTTCCATAAAGGGCACTTCATTGCTTCTTCAAACTTCGAAGGAATGTTATGTTTTTCAGCATTCATAATGAAGTTTTGGTACCTCTAAGACGTATTGGCATATGAAACATAATTAGAAATGGGATATCGTGCACATGTACGCTTACCTTTTCGAACAACAATAGGGATTTCAAGATCACTTTCCACTTGTACTTGGGGATCTGGTTGAAGGGAATTCTCTTTAGCACATGGTTCTTCTTGAGAGTATACAATCCTCCGTTGTCCTTTCTGGTATGTCAAAATATCTTTTGATGGCTGAGTGTTCTCACTGTTGTAGTCAACGATCTTAGGAAACTCCCCCTCGCTAGGAATGAGCGGAAGAACACAAATAGAATTTGGAGAAGATGCCATGGAAGGAGAATAATAAGGGGTAAGTTCAAAGAAGGTGACATCCATAGAAACATAGAGCTTTCGAAGCAATGGGTTATAACATTTGTAGTCTTTCTGAGAGGTGGAGTAGCCAAGAAAAATACACTTAACAGACTTGGCATCAAGTTTATCACGATGAGGAAGATGAATATGGACAAAACAGGTACACCCAAAGGTACGAGGAAGGAGATGAAATGATTGTGAATCTTTATGAACAAGATGAAGAGGACTCTCCCCCTGAGTGGTATGACTAGGCATGCGATTTATAAGATAAACAGCAGTGAGGACAACATCACTCCAATAAAATTTGGAAACATTACTTTGAAGAAGAAGGGTGCGGGCAACTTCCAGAATATGTCGATTCTTCCGTTCAGCAAGACCGTTTTGTTGGGGTGCATAAGGACAAGTAGTCTGATGAACAATGCCCTGTGCATGTAAATAGGATGCTAACTGAGTCCCAAGGTATTCGCTGCTATTATCGGATCGAAGAATTTTAACAGTAGCATTGAACTGAGTACAAATAAATCGATGCATAATGGGAAAAATAGAGGCTTCAGACTTTGTTTTCATTAAGTAAACTATGGTAAGACGAGTACAATCATCAATGAAGGAAACAAAATACTTATGACCAAACACAGAGGTGACCGGACTAGGTCCCCATACATCAGAGTGAATAAGTTCAAAAGGTTGAGAACTGCGAGAATCACTTAAAGGATAAGATGTCCTTTGGTGTTTCCCAAGTTGACAGACTTCACATTCAAACTGAAATTTATTGGACTGAACGCAAAACTGAGGAATAACATAAGGAATTTTGGACACAGGAAGATGGACAAGACGATAATGCCAAAGATGAAGATCTGCAGCATGAATGGATGGTGGTGAAGGACGGTGAGGGGTAGAAGGCTGAGGAGAGTCTTCAAGAATGTATAAGCCTTTCTGTAGTTTACCATGTCCAAAAATGTTCCCCGTCCTCAGATCCTGGAATACACAACCAGTAGGATGGAAGGTTACACAACAATGCAAGGCACGAGTTAAAGAGCTGACAGAAAGAAGATTGAGTGGAAAACTCAGAACATAATATACGGATGATAGATCGGAAATACAGGTAGAAACACGGTTCTGTTCAACCATATAAGTGAAAGAACCATCCGCTAATTTAATCGGTGCTTGATCCTGAGGTGTCTGATAAGCTGAAAAATAGGATAAGTTGCCAACCATATGATCTGTAGCCCCTGTATCAATTATCCAGGTATGAAAAGTGGAAGAAGAGGAGTGATTACCTGTGACTGTATGCGTAGCCTGTGATACTATGACTTAGAGAGGGTGAGTTTCGCATCTTCATCCTCTTGAGAGTTGTTAGGGAGAGAGGCTTAGAGAGGGAAGGTTTGGGTGAGAGAATTGAGTGAAAATTGAGGAAAAAGAGGGTTAAGCACCACTTTTGGAGGCCATCTTAAAGGGAATTCGGGAAAAATTTTCCAACTGTTTATTCATTCGATTTTCCTGTAATAGAGCCTGGGTATTTATCTTATAACTTTGTCTGTAGGCCTCCAAAAATAGTGGCTCTTGGTTCATTGGAAAGCTGTAATCTATAGCTTTTCAACAAGACCAAATTCACTAAATTTGGAACTCTAAGCACTAAGATACATGCTCATCTTTGAGCCTCCATATTTCTGTTACAGTACAGTTTCGGGTGTATGAGTAGAGGTACTTCTTTGAATTAATACTGCAACATTATAACTCTGAATGTAAATCTGAAAAATGTCCTAGACTCTCCACATCTTAGGCTTAGTCTATGTCACATAACACTTCTAAGGGGTGGAGTGTCGACCTCGACATTGGTGCGACACCGACACCGTGTCAGTGCGACATGGCAAAAAAAAAAACACAATTTTTTTTTTGTAACTCACGAATAAATGGGTCCGGATAATGAAGATTGATTTATGTATTATGATGAAATTAGTAGTTGTTTACCATTTATATGTTTTGCTTTAATATAACTTAATGATTTTGGGTGCGGACAATTGGTTTCTTATTACTCAATCTGATTGAGTTCTTGACTCCATACTGTATGCCTAAGGCTTAGTGATGTAAAATTTTGGTGATTTTTAGAGGTGTAAAGAGATTCGGGAAACAAGTCTTGAAAACAGAGTTTTTTGTTTTCAAGAACACTTTTGAACTTCAAAAGTGCACTTGTTTTCCATTCTTCAACACCTTGTTTCACGTGAATTTGGAATATCACCAATCTATTTAGAATTCCTAAGTGCTTAGATCGGTTCAAGAAGGCCTAAAGCGAAAAGAGCCCGCTTATCTACAATCCCCTAATCGGATTTAACTTTTACTAATTTTTAGAAACTAGTTGGCATGCTCGCTCATTAAGTAGAGTTGAAAGTTTTCCTTAAGTCTCTCCTTGCTTGGAGTGAAAATTTTTCAATTCTACAATAGGCACGCCCGGTGGGACTCGAGTCTTTTAGGATTCCAAGGTGATTTTTCAAACTCCAATCTTTTAAAACTTTGGTGTTAATACATCTCTTATGCACAAGCTGATTTTTGAAACAATGTAAGTTCGGATGATTCCTTTGAAAACAGGCCAAGGAAATCTTCATCGCATTTCTCAAATCGGTTTTCTAAAAGCTTAAAGAAATACTCTAAAACTCGAGATGAAAAACTTGCCTCCTTGAGAAAGAGCAAGGCAACTTGAAAGGAAATTCGAGGCCCTAAGCTGAATAGCCAAGGCATATCGATCCCATAAAAATCAACTTGGGTCCATAAAGAGAAAAAGAATACTCGAAAAACCAAATTGAGCCTAGAATCCGATGAAGGAAATGAGGCTACAAATGCAACAAGTGTTGAGATTGAATCATCGACATCTTAGGTACACCTAACCCTAGCATCTATAAACAAATCTCCTTGAGCCTAGGTTTGAGTCAACCAGGAGTAAAATTCTAAGAGAAAAGAATGTTGTTGTTGATGGCGATTGACAAATAAGGATCCACTCATAATCTGGTTAAGTTTGAAGAAATGTTGATTTTTCCAAACTTTAGGATTGGAGTTGATAGCCGTTTAAGTTGATAATTACGGCTACATGGCAACAGAAGATAAGATTTTTATATTTTTAACTGTTATAATCCGAGAGCACACCAATGCCTCCATTGGATATGTAAGTTATACATATAATGCGACTTCAACTAAAGTAAAAGGAGCCTACTTAAGGTAGATGCATGAGATTACCAATAAGCATGCCATATTTGGCAACATATAGAGATTAAGAATCACAATTAGCTATTACAAATGAAGAACCAAAAAAGCAAGTGGAAATTGAGTAGGAAATTAATTGAACCCAAATGAAAGGCAAGACATGACATAATACTAATTTAGATCCCATTCCGACTGAATGTTTCCTGAATCAACAGCTTTCTCTTATATGCAATGCCAATTCTCTACAAGGTCAAGCTAACAAAGATTTACTACCTTCTTAGAATCCTAACAAAAGTAAGGTATTAATCTTGTTCAATTTAGTTTCATAATTAAACTATTTTTATTCATTACAAATCAAGGTTTGATTGTGACAAACTTAACTTAAGGAAAATGTAGTCCCTATTTTACATAAAAGGGTCTTGTTGGTAATCAAAAGAAGGATATAAAGGTAAGTATAATTATTCACTGTTTTTTACTTTGTTACATCTTATTATTCAAATTAGTTTCATAATTGAACTATTTTCATTCATTGCATATTAAGGTTTAATTGTGGCAAGCTTACCTTATAAGAGGAAAGTGTAGTCCACATTTTTTAGAAAAGAGGTTTGCCCTTTAGCTTGTTGGTAATTTTCATTTTCATGTTCTATTCTTTTCCATTTTTTGTTTCTTAAGGAGGTTATAACCAGATTTTTAGAGGTTATTATGCTCTTTGTCTGCATCACACTTGGCAATGACACAGATCCACATAATACATTTTTTGTGGTCATCAGAATTAGTTTACAAATTCTTGATTTCTTGGTTATGGTATGTGATGAGATAACATTGTTATGGTAAGTCGACCCCTCTAAGTGTCGAGCCATCATAGACATGCCTCTTCCCTCCAACTTGACCCAAATCCGAAGCCTCCAAGGTCGACTCCAAGCAATTAGGAGATTTATCTCCAATTTAACAATAAGATGCAAACCTTCCAATAGGCTTTTGAGAAAATGGGTTAAATTTGAATGAGATGTCAATTTTCAAAAAGCTTTTGAAACTTATTTGGTAAATCTTTCGATTTTAAAACCTCCAAAGCAAGGAAAACCTTTATTGTTTTACATTCCCATTCATGCGAATGCATTGGGTGCTTTTATGAAGATGATAGTCTTAAGGAGTATGTTATTTACTACATTTCTAAAACTCGCATATGAAAGAAATTCTCAAGCCATTGAGAAAATGTGCTTGGCCTTGGTATGAGCTTGTCAAAAGTGTAGAGATCATGAAATTTGGATAGTGTCTAAGCTTGATCCAATCAAGCACTTATTTGAAAATAGCAGGTCCTCTTAATGGAGTATGATTTAAAGTTTCATTATCGAACCTCCATTAAGGGACAAACCCTAGCCGATCAGGTGGCCATTGGAGATACGTATCCCATACTTTGATGAAATGCCCAATAAAGGCATATTTGCAAATGAATTTTAAAACCATGTTTTAGCAAATTGTTTTAATGAAGATGGAAAATGTATTTTGATGAGGCAAAGAATCAGCAAGGGGCATGTGTGGGAATTATCCTCATATCTCTCAAGAAAGGGGAAATTCCAATTGCCATTCGACTAGCATGCTCAAATAATGTGGCCGAGTATGAAGCACACATACAAGGCCTAAAAATTTTAAAAAATCTAGGGCATCGTGTATCGAAGTCTTTGGAGATTCTATGCTTGTTATAAACTAAGTTTCGAAAATTTGGCAAGTCAAAAATGAAAAACTCACATCATACCTTAAATTGGCCACTAGATTGGTTGATTCTTTCAAATCAAGTTATAAAATGGGATGATCTTTGTTGAATCGAGTAGTAAAGGGATAAGTTTTCCCCATTTTACTTCTCTCTCCAAAAGAAAATTTGAAAAAATCAAAAGGAAAAGATAATACAAAAACACCTCCATAAAGAGGTTAAGAAAAGAGAATACAAACTCCTCTTCCCTTCAAATAGGAAGAGGGAATACAAAAATTCCTTCGAAATAGGTATTCTCTTTGCTTAAAAAGAGCAATTTTTCTCTCTTTGCCTTAAACCACGGGATGCTTCAGAAGGGACCCTAGTAACTCTTTCTTAAATCCTTATAACTTATCCCAATGGAAAAGGTTTATCCATAAAAATCCTAAAGTAGGAATAGAATCTATTTGTATTTAGACTTTGTTATGTGGGAAATGGAATTTTGAAATATTTTCCAAAATTTTCTAAAAAACCTCTACGGGTATTGAAACCCAAATGAAGGGAAATATGAAAAATTGGAAGTCATTTTGATAGAAACTAAAAGGAGTTCCTTTCAAAATGAATTTTGAAAACCTGAAATGTCAAAACGACATGGGATTAACTTACTTGGGGTAGCCAGCCTTCATAGGTTTCTCTCCAAGCTCATTCATCTCTTAAGTGAGTCTGTAAAACCTCACACTCTATTTGCATCACACACACCATGCATGCGTACATCCAAAGTTGGCCATGCATGATCATGTTTAGGACAAACACTTAAGTATGAGTCATGTCCCCTTTAGCTAAAATCCCCTCCTCTACAATCCGAGGAAAAGGATTTTATGAAATAAGGGATTATTTATATTCTCAAGAATAATTTAGGAAGTAAATAAAAAGGGTGTTTTCTTCTTTGCCATTATTCAAATAAATTGGGATTAATGCCAAATAGGGGCATCCACCCCAAATACAAAATTTTCTGAAAATACTCCAAAATTTGAAAACTAACTTATTTTAAAAAGATTTCAAAATAAAGTTAAAAGTATAAAAACCGAGAAGATTGGAGTATAAGACAGGTGGGGCCTCTACGAAGGTGTAAACACCCCAAAATCTCACGATTTTCTCAAATATGCCTGGTTTTGCAAAAGCAGCTCCAAAGGGCTATTTTGAGTTTGGAAGCCCAGGAGCCATTCAGGCAACCCTGTACATATGTTGAAATTGTATATACGTTTTAAAACCTTATACAGGTAGTTTTAGACTTTAAAAAGTCTTTTAAAAGCCCGAAAGCAGCCTGGCCTGACGAAAGCAGGACCGAAAAAGTAAAGGAGAGCCCGGACCCGGAGCATACTTCAAGCCCGGCACATCAACTCTCGTATCAAAATCATCCCCAGATTCTCAAACATCCAAGCCCCAGATATCTGAAATTTGCTCAAAATGAACTCCAGAATGTGAGAAGAAGAGCGGACGATAATGTTGGCGAAGACCCAATGCAAGACGGAGTACTGATGAAGTCAGGCCCCACACAAATCATCCGTTTTGAAACGCCATGAAGGAATAAAAAATCATATTTGGGTTGGATCTATACCATATATATCCAAATCCAAACCCATGTATTTGGATTTGGATTTGGATCCAAAGATCTAAATCCAATACCTACATCCATGGCCCACATCACCTTCTCATAAATGGAGGTGTGGGGTCCACAACATTTCACGTGAAAAGCTTGGGTAGAGAGAGAAAAGGGGGGATAAAGTATGAGTGAGAAAGTTGGTAGGCTTGACTTTTGGTCAAGGGTGGGTTAACCTTGTGGATTTGGCCTAGAGTGTGGGTTTAAGCTTGTATACACCTACACCTGACCTGGGGCTGTACCAACTTGGATGTGGCTGCAACTAGATCAATGGACCGACACCAAGGGAGGTTCCTAAAACCTAGCCCTAAGCTAGCTCACCTCACCTCACCTAGCCATCTCCCCTAAAACCTAACCCAAACCTAGCCATCCTCACCCAAAACCGCCCCCAACCTCACCTAGCCGACCTCACCTAGCTAGACCACCTAGACCCTAACCAACTAAACCTAAACCCACCTTAGTGCATCTAATTAAACCCCTAACCACTATATCCCAGCCCACCTAACCGAACTACCCTAAACCACTAACCAGCCCCCCCTAACCGACCAACCCCAAACCATGTCCCATGCCCACCTTATTACAAATATCTGGCCCATACCCCCCAAACCGACCCAGCCCATTCCTAGCCTATAAAAACCCCTCTTCCTTGCGGGTTCCACTCTCTCTCTTCCACTCTCACCCCCCACTCACTCCATGCTCCAAGGCCACCTGCCATTCCACCGCCACTCTATCACCCGGCTACCACCTCTCCACTTCAACCAACTCCATCACCTTCAACCTTCGGTGAGGAGCACCCTTCGGCTGCCACTCTTCTTCCACCACCAAGCCGGCTACCACCTCCATCCACCAGCACCACTTCCATTCACGGTTAGTACCCCACCTCAACCCCATCTAACCCTTCACCTCTTTCTTTCCCAACTGCACACTCCCATCCAACCACCAACTTGCATCCTTCCCTTCTCCCTTACACCCGGCCGACCTGCATCATACCCCACTACCTTCCCTCAACACCACCCACCTTAGCTCCTAGCTGAACACCTCCCTTAGTCACCCACTTCCCAGCCCGCCTTCACCACTCCCCAACACCATTTTCCATCCATTCAGCCAACACCTTCCACTTGGCCAGCACCCCTACCTGCCGCGCCTTCCACTCGGACAGCATCAAGACATCACCCGGCCGACACCCCTACTTGTCGCCCACATCCACCTAAGGAGCTCCCCTTCGGCTGCCCAAGGCGACTCACGAGGCCAAAGCCAAGCAAGTTGAACACAGACCAGCTACACGTAAGTGCCTAACTCGGTCTATTATATGAACTTGCTTACATTTAATTAAATTTGATACGGGGTTGTAATAATGGAGCATTGTCTCCCCCCGATTGTAATAATGTGATTTGACACACCAACACACACGTGCACTTGAGCTTTTCCGCTCTTAGTTGCACACCCTTTTGGCACACACACGGGCCTTGATAGCTCCTAAGATATAATTATATTTATATATATTCGGTTTTCCATTACAAGTCGTGGGTGTTGTCTTTCAATTCCACACTCAACATACATTGAGCTTTCGCTCTTATTCCCAAGATCCTAGTAAGGGCCATATTGCAATTTCATTTGGGTATTTTAATTCAAGTTGTGTGTGTGGTCTTTCATATCTACACTCACACACATTGAGCTTTCGCTCTTATTCCCAAGACCCTAGTAAGGGCCATATTGCAATTTCATTTGGGTGTTTTAATTCAAGTTGTGTGCGTGGTCTTTCAATTCTACACTCACACACATTGAGCTTTCGCTCTTACTCCCAAGACCCTAGTAAGGGCCATATTGCAATTTTATTTGGGTTTTACATTACAAGTCGTGTGAGTTGTCTTTACATATATACACAACACCCATGCACACGTTGGCGACCTTCGGGCTAATATATATTATAAGTATTTCCCTTCCGCTATGTCTTTAAGATTTGGGTTTTAAGGTTCAGCTGTGTGAGTAGTCTTTCCATATATACACGACACACACTTACACAATTGAGCCTTTTCGCTCTTAAGATATAGCCATATTTCCCTTTTGCAATTTACATTACGCCATTTCCCTTAAGCATTGTCTTTCAATTCGGGTTTTCCCTTTGGAGTTGTGTGAGTTTGCATTGCATATTCGCCATACCACGAGTTAGGACACATATTGCATCAAAGCAAAACCCCACACTCCCGTGCAAAAATCGCCCAACCTAGGTCACTTGCGCACACACCTAGTTGGCCCTAAAAAGCATAAAAGTGAAAGACATAGGCACGTGCAAATCCCATGTGAAATAAAACTTGCAATCATACAAACAAAGCCCAAATACTTCGGGTATTTTCAAAGAGGTTAGTTAATTCAAAAACGACTTTGTCAAGCGTACAGACTTACCCTTGCGCATCGGTGCAAGAAGGTCTGCGACGAAAAGAGCTCACTTGCTCACAGTGGCCCCGAAAGAGACAGATTTCAAAACTTACTTCGCTAGCTGGCATGCCCTTGTTATAAAAACGACTTAGACACACGAAAAGGAAGTGAGAATTTTTCGTGTTTACAGGTTTGGCACGCCTAGTGGGACCTGGGCCTTGTGCAGAGTCAGTTCATGTAGAAAAATCTCATGAAAAATTTTCAAAGAAAGTGTTTTTAACTTTGTTTGTTGCATTTCATATCTAGGATTTTTGAAAAAGCGTTGAAGCATGTCGAGTCCAGGCTCCCAAGAGGTATCTAGCCATGGCTCATGTGCATCAAGTTCTAACTCTAGGAGGTTTTCGAAAAAACAAAACAAACTAGAAAAGATTGAGGACTTGAGAAGGGATTTCGAGGCCAAGATCGCTGCTCTTAGCCAAGAGGCTGAAGCAGGCGACTCATGTTCGTCAAATGGCGAACCAAAGGCTAATAAAAAATTTGAAAAACCTCACAAACATAAAGAGACTTCCGCAATGGAAGGTAACCAATACCACGAATCCACACACAAGGACCGTAAAGCCCTACAACAGCTGCTGAGAGGACAAAATAAAGAGAAAAGGAGTTATGCCCTGTCTGATTTCTTGCCTGTGGACTATGAAACAGACAATGACGATGAAATATCGAACTTCCATCAGTATGATGGCATGGGAGACCCTAGGTCTCACTTGCAGCTTTTCTCTCATCGAGCCCATAAGAAAAAGGACTCGATGAAATGGGTGTATTGGTTTTCTTTGTCCCTCAAAGGCACAGCTGCAAAATGGTTGGCTTCATACGACCTTAGCTAGTTCGCAACTTTTGAAGAGTTAGCGAACTGCTTTATGCAGAGATTCTCGCATAATGTAGAAGTCACACGACTTTAAACACCTTGAGGGATACAAAACAATGTGTGAACGAAGACGTACATACGTTTATCGTTCGTTGGAGGTCTCTCCTAGGTCAAGTGCGAGAGTCAATATCTGAAGGATGCACAGTCATGCTCATCCTGGATAATTTTAAAAATGAGTTAAAAACCCTTCTCTCGCTTCACAAAATCTCAACTTTCCACAAGTGTGTCAAAATCTCTTTCAGGGACAAAGTCATAGTGATCCTAGGTGAGAGTCATCCTCAACTTCAAGGGGTCATAAATTCCCCTTGCTTGTCTGGTTCCTAGATCCACGAGGTAAAACTGGGGCAAACCATGCTCGAGCCACCAAGGCTCACTTTGTACAACCCTAGGAAGGTCATATATGTGAAGGGGCTGCCCAAGGCTGGCCCTCTCAAAGTTCTGACCATTCTAGGAAGACCCAAGAATCCTTTATTTCCAAAACCCCTGGACAAAAAGCCCTATGTGCACAACATGGATGACAGTAAGTTCCAGGACCACGATTTATTTCAAACGTTCTCCAAAAACAAAAAATCGTGGAACATGTTGTTAAACATGGGCTATTTGCCATATAAGAGTCTAGGGGCACAAAATCAGGGTCTCCTAGAACTCATACTGCCTAGGGCCAATCTAAGCCGATATGGGATCGGTTATACTCCTAGAATACCACCAGAACCACCTCCTGTGACCACCTAGGTCAAGGGTGCCCTTGAGCCTATCTTAGAAGAGACCTATGATTTAGACCTCTTATTCAGAGTCTAATAGAAATTTCGAGTGTCAAACTAGGTCTTTTGAAAATCCATGCATCAAATTCCCTAGGATCTACAAACCATGAGAATGATTAAAGCCCGGAGGTGGATCCCCTTGAGGAAGATCCCACTTCTGAGCTCCCAGAATTTCATAAAATTCTCGATTTTGAAAAGCCTTCAAATTCAGTAGGAGGAGATTTCATAGAGATAAACCTAGAGAGTGATTCAAAGCCCAAACTCATTAAGGTAGGCGCATGTTTGCATGAGCATGAAAGATCAGCATTCATTGCATTTCTACAAACCTACTTAGATGTGTTTGCATGGACGTATGAAGACATGCTGGGCACAGACCCCAGTATTGTCGAACATCGTCTTCTCTTAGATGCGAATGTGAAACCCATAAAGCAAAAGCTTAGGAAAATACATCCGAACGTACACGCACAAGTCAAAGAGGGTTTAGAAGATTTGTTAAAAGCCGGATTTATAAAACCCATTGCGTATTCTGATTGGTCATCCAATATAGTTGTTGTTCGAAAAACCAATGAGAAGATTCGAATATGCATCGACTTTAGAAACCTGAATAAAGTCACTCCAAAGGATAATTATCCTTTACCAAACATAGATTTGATAGTCAATAGTACTGTAAATCACGAAATGTTTTCGTTTATGGATGGCTATTCCGGGTATAACCAAATCAAACTAAGCCCACGAGATCAGGGTAAGACCGCTTTCACAACCCCATGGGGCACGTACTGCTATACAATCATGCCCTTTGGTTTGAAAAATGCCGGTGCCACATACCAGAGAGCTATGACCACGATCTTCCATGATCCGATTCATAAGCTCCTAGAGGTATATGTGGATGATCTCTTGGCCAAATCCAAAACTCGATGCACTCATATCGAATTCTTACAAAAGATTTTCGAAAGGCTTAGACTTTACAAAGTAAAGTTAAACCCTCAGAAATGTGTGTTCGGAGTAGAGTCCGGAAAGCTCTTAGGCTTTATGGTGAGCCAAAGGGGCATAGAAGTCGACCCATCTAAGTGTCGAGCCATTATAGACATGGCTCCACCCTCCAATCTCAACAGATTCGTAGCCTCCAAGGTCGATTATAATCCATTCACTGGTTTATCTCAAACCTAGCGACTAGATGCGAACCTTCAACAAGTTGTTGAGAAAGGACACAAAATTTTCATGGGATGACGACTGCCAAAAGTCATTTGAAAGACTAAAGGCATACTTAGTTAATCCCCCTATTCTAAATCCTCCAAAGTAAGGAAAACCTCTGCTGCTTTACATTTTCGTGCATGCGAATGCCTTGGGAGCTTTGTTAGCTCAATACGAGGATGATACTCACAAGGAGTATGTCATATATTATATTTTGAAAACTCTCTTGGCTTATGAAAGGAATTATCAAGCAATGGAGAAGACGTGCTTGGCCCTAGTTTGGGCCTGTCAGAAATTTCGACACTACTTCCTAGATCATGAGATCTGGATAGTGTCCAAGCTTGATCCAATCAAGCACTTGTTCGAAAAACCCATTCTCACTGGTAGATTGGGCAAATGGCAACTCCTTCTAATGGAGTATGACCTGAAATACCATCATCAGATCTCCATTAAGGGGTAAGCCCTAGCTGACTACGTGTCTGAGTTCCCCCTAGAGGACGCATATCCCACACTTAGTGAAATGCCTGACAAAGGCATATTGCAAAACCAATTTTAAAACCACATTTTGGCAAACCCTTTCAAAAACCAAGTGTGGAAGATGCACTTCGATGGGGCACGAAACCAACGAGGGGCTGGTGCCAGGGTCATCCTCATATCCCCTGAAAAGGGTGAGATCCCCATAGCAATTCGCCTAGATTTCGAATGTTGCAACAACGTAGCTGAGTATGAAGCACTCATACAAGGCTTAAGGATTTCGAAAACTCTAGGGGCATCATGCATCGAGGTCTTTGGAGACTCACTCCTCGTTATAAACCAAGTTTTGAAAATTTGGCAAGTACGAAATGAAAAACTTCTTCTATATCACGAGTTGGCCACTCGATTGGTTGAGTCATTCCAATCGTGTACACTCACACATGTAGGAAGAGAGGATAATGGCATTGCCGGTGCCCTCTCATCCTTTCAGCCCTAAAGGTCGACCCCACTTTGAGAACCCGATCTTTAGAAATATGGCATGCACCCACTCCATCCACACACGATTTGGAAATTTGTCAAAATAATCCAGATTTTGTCGAGAAACCTTGGTTCTATGACATCAAATGTTTTCTAGAAAATGGGGGATTCGCTGAGGAGGCCACACCCAAAGATAAGGCATTCATCCGGAAAATTTCTACCTAATACACGATTTTGGGTGGGGTTGTATAAAAAAAAGTTTTACCGGCATCTTACTAAGATGTGTCGACTTAGAAGAGGCTAGGACTGTTATGCATGAATTCCATGATGGAGAATGTGAAGGTCATGTTAATGCCAATATGATGGCGATGAAAATACTTAGAGCGAGCTATTTTTGGTCCACCCTGAGAAAGGATTGCCACAATCATGTTAGGAAGTGTCATCTATGTCAAGTGCATAGGCATGCCATTCATATCCCTTCATCATCATTGCATTCCGTGGTCAGCCCCTAGCCATTTACCATGTGGGTGTTTGATATTGTAGGCCCGATATTTCCAAAGGCATCGAATGGGCATAGGTTTATCTTAGTAGCCACTGAGTACTTCTCCAAGTGGGTCGAAGCCACCTCCCTGACCAACGTACAGGGGCAACATGTGGTGGCTTTCATTAGGAGGAATATCTTGGCTCGATTTGGAATTCCAAGAGACCTTGTGTCCGATAATAGCACCCCATTCAAAAATGAGTGGATGGTCAAGTTGTGCAACACCTATGGCATAACTCACCGCTTCTCCTCGCCCTACTACCCTCAAGGCAACGGCCAAGCCGAAGCCACAAATAAGACTCTCATTAGCATAATCGAGAAGACTTTAGAAAAGGGTAGAACGTGGCACGAGAAGCTGGATGAAGCCTTATGGGCTTATAGGACTTCCATCCGAACTCCCACGAATGCCACGCCATTTGAGCTGGTCTATGGCACAAACGCCATTCTCCCCATTCATACAAAGCTGCATTCATTCCATACATCCATTGCACTCGACCTCCCCCTAGAGATGCTTCAGCATGCTAGGATGGCCGAACTAGATTTGTTAGATGAGAGGCGACTCCTTGCCATGGATCATGCTCATGCATACCGGCAAAGGATAGCCGACACTATGACAAACACATGAGACCTCGCCACTTTGAAGTGGGAGATCTGGTTTTAAAAATCATCCACTATCGTGGTCCACATCCACTTGGAAAGTGGTGCCCCAAGTGGGATGGACCCTATGTTGTGCGTGCAACCACCACAAACAACTCATATTGGTTGATCGATGTCGAAGGTAGGAATTTAGTAGATTTTATCAATATTCAATACTTGAAGAAGTATTATGTGTAGGGTTTGGGTTAAATTCCCGTTTTCAAAAATCCTTAGGGATAGTTGCTTTGAAACCTCGAAAGTAAGGTTCAAAGGCAAATTGTGTGACCCTGAGCGAGAGAATTCACACTTGTGAAAGAGTGGAGTTTTCCAAATGCGTGGTTACGTTTCAAAATCCTTCTTCTTACAAAGAAAGGCCTAGTTCAATATAGCAAGATACTTGCAAGTAGTACGTGCTATTTCTAAATAGGCTGATATGGAATGGATCGAGTATGACCTTGGGATAAGTCCTCCCCTCTTCTCTTCTCTGTCCAAAAGGAAAATATGGCAAAAAACAAAGGGAAATCCCTGCCAAAATCTCTTTTCGAAAAAAAGAAACCATAATCAAAAGAAAAATTCGATTCTCTTATGAAAAAGAGGGATTAAAGAGAAAAAATACTCCCAAAGGGAGACCCTCTATGAAAAAAAGGAAGAAAAGGCCAAAAAGCTCAAAAAGAACAGTTTTCTACCTTCTATGCCTCAAACCACGGGACACTTCAAAAGGGACCGTGGTATATCTTTCCCATCCCTACGACTTATCCCAAGTAAAACATGGTTCATTTCAAGGAATCCTAAAGTAAAAATAGGATTTACTTACTTGAATTTCATTTTGTTTGAGAATTCGATGTTTCGAGTAAGGCATAGGTATTTTGAAATATAACTTATTTTCTTATAAAACCTCCGCTAGATTAGCGAGTGTCAAGACTCAAGCAAAGGCAAACGCGAAGAGCTCGAGATCCTTAGGATTAAGGCTAAAAGCAATTTTCCCTTTGTAAATAGATTTTGAAAAATCGAACATCGAGCAACATAGGGCCCGCTCACTTGGAGCAGCAGGTCTTCGTAAGTCTCAAGAGTTCAACCATGCCATCTGGTCTGGGAGGTTGCCATTCTTGGCATCTCATCCATGTCACGCATATGCATGTCCACGCATGAACACTTGCATAACATGATCCCGTTTACGACCAGAAACCATAGAAATGCCCCTTTGGCGTGATATCTCCTCCCATCAAGTTCAAAAGAGAGATTTTGCTCTAAAAATTGGGACGATCCCATATTTTCATGGATAGATCTAGGGAGACATTGAAAGGGGTGTTGTCGTCTTTGCCATTATACAAATAAATTTGGATAATGCCAAAGAGGGGCATCTGTAAACACCCCAAAATCCCACGATTTTCTCAAATATGCCTGGTTTTGCAAAAGCGACCCCAAAGGGCTATTTTGAGTCTGGAAGCCCAAGAGCCTTCCAAGCAACCCTGTACATATGTTGAAACTGTATATACGTTTTAAAACCTTATACAGGTAGTTTTAGACTTTAAAAAGTCTTTTAAAACCCTGAAAGCAACCTAGCTTGACGAAAGCAAGACCGAAAAAGTAAATGAGAGCCCGGACCCGAAGCATACTTCAAGCCCGGCACATCAACTCTCGTATCAAAATCATCCCCAGATTCTCAAACATACAAGCCCCAGATATCAGAAATTTGCTCAACATAAACTTCGGAAGGTGAGAAGAAGAGTGGACGACAATGTTGGTGAAGACCCAACGCAAGACGGAGTATTGATGAAGTCAGGCCTCGCACAAACCGTCCGTTTCAAAATGCCATGAAGGAATAAAAAATCAGATTTGGGTTGGATCTGGACCATATATATCCAGATCCAAACCCATGTATTTGGATTTGGATCCAAAGATCCAAATCCAATACCTACATCCATGGCCCACATCACCTTCTCATAAATGGAGGTGTGGGGCCCATAACATTTCACGTGAAAAGCTTGGGTAGAGAGAGAAAAGGGGGGATAAAGTATGAGTGAGAAAGTTGGTAGGCTTGACTTTTGGTCAAGGGTGGGTTAACCTTGTGGGTTTGGCCTAGAGTGTGGGTTTAAGCTTGTATACACCTACACCTGACCTGGAGCTGCACCAACTTGGACGTGGCTGCAACTAGATCAATGGACCGGTGTCAAGGGAGGTTCCTAAAACCTAGCCCTAAGCTAGCTCACCTCACCTCACCTAGCCATCTCCCCTAAAACCTAACCCAAACCTAGCCATACTCACCCAAAACTGCCTCCAACCTCACCTAGCTAGACCACCTAGACCCTAACCAACTAAGCCTAAACCCACCTTAGTGCACCTAATTAAACCCCTAACCACTATATCCCAGCCCACCTAACTGACCTACCCTAAACCACTAACCAGCCCCCCCTAACCGACCTACCCCAAACCATGTCCCATGCCCACCTTATTACAAATATTTAGCCCATACCCCCCTAACCGACCCAGCCCATTCCTAGCCTATAAAAACCCCTCTTCCTTGTGGGTTCCACTCTCTCTCTTCCACTCTCACCCCCTACTCACTCCATGCTCCAAGGCCACCTTCCATCCACCTGCCATTCCACCGCCACTCCATCACCCGGCTACCACCTCTCCACTTCAACCGACTCCATCACCTTCAACCTTCGGCGAGGAGCACCCTTCGGCTGCCACTCTTCTTCCACCACCAAGCCGGCCACCACCTCCATCCACCAGCACCACTTCCATTCACGGTTAGTACCCCACCTCAACCCCATCTAACCCTTCACCTCTTTCTTTCCCAGCTGCACACTCCCATCCAACCGCCAACTTGCATCCTTCCCTTCTCCCTTACACTCGGCCGACCTGCACCATACCCCACTACCTTCCCTCAACACCACCCACCTTAGCTCCTAGCTGAACACCTCCCTTAGTCACCCACTTCCCAGTCCGCCTTCACCACTCCCCAACACCATTTTCCATCCATTCAGCCAATACCTTCCACCCGACCAGCACCCCTACCTGCCGCGCCTTCCACTCGGCCAGCATCAAGACATCACCCGGTCGGCACCCCTACATGTCGTCCACATCCACCTAAGGAGCTCCCCTTCGGCTGCCCAAGGCGACTCACGAGACCAAAGCCAAGCAAGTTGAACACGGACCAGCTACACGTAAGTGCCTAACTCGGTCCATTATATGAACTTGCTTACATTTAATTAAATTTGATACGGGGTTGTAATAATGGAGCGTTGTCTCTCCCCGATTGTAATAATGTGGTTTGACACACCAACACACACGTGCACTTGAGCCTTTCCGCTCTTAGTTGCAAACCCTTTTGGCATACACACGGGCCTTGACAACCCCTAAGATATAATTATATTTATATATATTCGGTTGCGTGGGTTTTCCATTACAAGTCGTGGGTGTTGTCTTTTAATTCCACACTCACACACATTGAGCTTTCGCTCTTATTCCCAAGATCCTAGTAAGGGCCATATTGCAATTTCATTTGGGTGTTTTAATTCAAGTTGTGTGCGTAGTCTTTCAATTCTACACTCACACACATTGAGCTTTCGCTCTTATTCCCAAGACCCTAGTAAGGGCCATATTGCAATTTCATTTGGGTGTTTTAATTCAAGTTGTGTGCGTGGTCTTTCAATTCTACACTCACACACATTGAGCTTTCGCTCTTACTCCCAAGACCCTAGTAAGGGCCATATTGCAATTTTATTTGGGTTTTACATTACAAGTCGTGTGAGTTGTCTTTACATATATACACAACACCCACGCACACGTTGGCGACCCGCGGGCCCATATATATTATAAGTATTTCCCTTCCGCTATGTCTTTAAGATTTGGGTTTTAAGGTTTAGCTGTGTGAGTAGTCTTTCCATATATACACGACACACACTTACACAATTGAGCCTTTTCGCTCTTAAGATATAGCCATATTTCCCTTTTGCAATTTCTCTTTTGCAATTTACATTACGCCATTTCCCTTAAGCATTGTCTTTCAATTCGGGTTTTCCCTTTGGAGTTGTGTGAGTTTGCATTGCTAGCTTGCAAAGATATAGGCACGTGCAAATCCCACATTCCCGTGCAAAAAACCCACATTCCCGTGCAAAAATCGCCCAACCTAGGTCACTTGCGCACACACCTAGTTGGCCCTAAAAAGCATAAAAGTGAAAGATATAGGCACGTGCAAATCCCATGTGAAATAAAACTTGCAATCATACAAACAAAGCCCAAACACTTCGGATATTTTCAAAGAGGTTAGTTAATTCAAAAACGACTTTGCCAAGCGTATAGACCGACCTTTGCGCATCGGTGCAAGAAGGTCTACGACGAAAAGAGCTCACTTGCTCACAGTCGCCCCGAAAGAGTTAGATTTCAAAACTTACTTCGCTAGCTTGAGTAAGCTAACTGACACGCCCTTGTTATAAAAACGACTTAGCCACACGAAAAGGTTCACTTCGGGCCTAAGAACCGGAAGTGAGAATTTTCCGTGTCTACAGAAGGTAAAGCCGAAAATCAAGAATGAAGATCAAGTGAAAAACATTTTCTCACTCAAGATCAAATCAAGAATAGACGGCCTCATCAAACCCAACCCATTTGAATCCATTGCTAGACATGAGTAGTTTGAATTAAACATGAAGCCTTGTTTGAACCAAATGTTTTAATTCAAACCAATATTGGATTTTTTTAGCTTTGTTCATCCCTCATCCTTGAACCAAAATTTATCAAATCACCTTCTTACCTGGCCATCAAGTGAAGAAATCAACAAATGTAAGCAAGGACCGGCCAATTTGAAGTAGACCCAATCAAGTCCATAACCAACCCACATGGGGCTGGTCCATGGTTGATCAAAAGAGGATCACTCCCCTCTCTATTCCAAGTGAAGACCATGAGGAATTGGATCAAGTTGGGTCTTCGCTCACCCATCCCATGAAAAGGCCTAGAGGCCAGGAGGGGTGAGTTTCCCATCTTCATCCTCTTGGAAGTTGCTGCATTTTGGGTTGTTGGGTGAGAGAATAGGCTGCTAGGGAGAGGCTTAGAGAGAGAAGAGGGTGTTAATATCAAGGCTCTTGGGTTTGGGTGAGAGAATTGAGTGAAAAGTGAGGAAAAAGAGGGTCGATTACCACTTTTGGAGGCCATCTTCAAGGGAATCCAGGTAAGTGTTGGTTCTAACTTTTTTAGATATTCATCTCTTCTCATTATTCAATTGAAAAGGGGTTGCATAACTCTCAAAATATGAACTACATAAGATTGATAATTTTTAATAGAAGGATATTGATATAATCTTCATAACTTTTTATGAATGTAGTTTGTTAGTCATTTAATCCTATCTATGTAAGCGATCACCCTTGCATGATCGGTCCCAAGCGCGGATAAAGGAGGAGGGTTGTGTTAGACTTCCGACATCCAACGTAAAACTTTATCAGACTTATCTATCACAGATTCTACAAATTATGAGCATTGCATTAGCATGTTCCCTCTTAGTGATATATTGCAGAGCCCGAATGCAGTGATAAGTAAGTAAGGATCTTTACATCTTCATTCACATGTAGTGAATCAATTAAAGAGAGGGTTCCCACATTATGAATAGGTGTGAGTAAAGAAGTAAGTCTCAAGTCTCGCTACATTGTCGCTTGAATGTAGTGAATAAGTTACAAAAAGGGTATCCACATTTTCAGAATGTATGGATGTAGGAGTAAGGAAGCTAGTACTAGATAATAAGATTTGTATTGATACTTGAAATATGGGAAAATTTATCGATAAATTAATGGAGGTAGTAAATACTATAATTAAGAGAAAGATTCATATTTTATGTTTATAAGAGATAAAGTGGGTTAGAGAAAAAGCAAGAGAGATTAAGAATACATGCTTTAAATTATGGTACTTGAGAAAGGAATAGGCTCATAATGGAGTTGGTATTATTATAAATAAAGATTTAAAGGATAGTATAGTAGACATACGATGATATGGTGACCGAATTATGATGGTGAAATTAGTGTTAGGAGTAGAGGCTTTGAATATAGTTTGTGCTTAAGCACCCATAGTGGGATTAGAAAATAGTATAATGAAGGCTTTTTTGGAGGAGTTAGATAAAGTAATTCAAACAATTCCACAAGGAGGGATGATTTGTTTAGGAGGAGACTTAAATAGATATGTCGGTAAAGATGCATTAGGATATCAAGGTATTAATGAAAACTATGGTTTGAGGATATAAATGAGGGTAGGGAGATTTTAAATTTTGTTATGACTTTTGATCTCTTTATAGCCAATTCAATTTTCAAAAAATGAGGTAAACATTTAGGTACTTATAAGAGTGGATTGTCACAAACACAAATTGATTATTTTGTTTGTAGGAAAAAAGATAGATTATGTTTTAAGATTGCAAGGTAATTCTAAGAGAAAGTTTAATTACTTAACATCGACTGTTAGTAATAGATTTCCAAGTAAAAATCTGAATAAGAAAAAATAAAGTACATAAAGCTATTCAGACTAGATGGTGGAACTCCAAATGTGAGAAAAACGATATTTATAAATACAAAAGTTCTTCAAGGAGACGCTTGAAATCATGTAGGTACACCTTTTGATATGTGGAACAATATGACTATACATATCAGAGAAGTGGCAAAACATGTGTTAGACAAATCTAAAGGAGGCACACCAACACAAAAAAAAGCTGGAGTGGAATGGAAAAGTAGACAAAGAAGAAAAGAGTGAATCGAGCTATTCAGACTAAATGGTGGAACCTCAAAAGCGAGAAATAAGATATATTTAAATAGAGTCCTTCAAGGAGATGTTTGAAATTATGTTGGCACACCTTGTGATATGTGGAACAATATGGCTATACATATTAGGAAAGTGGCAAAAGAGGTGTTAGTGGTATCTAAGGGAGGTATACTAGCACAAAAAGAAGCTTGGTGGTGGAGTGAAGTAGTACAAAATAAAATAAGGCAAAGAGGGCATGTTACAAATTACATTATGCTAAGAAAAATAGTGAAAGTTTAGAAGCTTATAAGAAAGCGAAGAAGGAAGTGAAAAAGGCCGTTAGCAAAGCAAAAGCAAAAGCAAAGCTCACAAGACTATTTAATGAAATATGAAAAAACCAAAAGATGCCCGAGGAATGGAGAGCAAGTACACTTATACCCATATATAAGAACAAGGGAGACATTCAAAATTGTGTGAATTATCGAGGTATCAAGTTAATGAGTCATACTATGAAATTATGGGAAAGAATTATCGAACGTAGGCTAAGACAAGTATCAAGTACAACAGAGAACCAATTTGGATTCATGCCATGCAGATCTACTATTGAAGCGATTCACCTTTTGAGATGTCTTATGAAACATTTTAGAGTAAAAAAGAAAGACCTTTACATGATATTTATTGATATAGAAAAAGCTTATGATAGGGTACCGAGGGAGGTTCTTTGGAGAACTTTGAAAAAAGAGGTATCCCATTGACATATATTAACCTTATAAGAGACATGTATGATGGTGCAAAAACATGTGTGAGGACTCATGAAGGAACGACAGACTTCTTTGAAGTTAATATTGGGTTACATCAATGATCAACTTTAAGTCCATACTTATTTATAATGGTGATGGATGAGTTAACAAAACATATTCAAGATGAAGTACCTTGGTGTATGTTATTTGCAGATGACATTGTAAAGTTAGTAGAAAATTGGAACTATGGAGAGAAACATTGGAAAGCAATGGCCTCCGACTTAGTAGAACAAAGACAGAATATATGGAATGTAAGTTTGATCATTTAGTTATTTCAGAGGACATAAAAATTAAAATTGGCACACATTGCATTCCCCGAAAGAAAAGTTTTAAATACCTAGGGTCAATTTTTCAGAGTGATGGAAGAATTGATGGAGATGTTATGCATAGAATTAACGCTGGTTGGTTAAAATGGAGAAAAAAGAAAAAGAAGAAGAAGAAAGAGAGAATATGAAGAATGAAATTGAAAAAAGGAAGAAAAAAATATAGAAGACGAAGAAAAGAAAAGAGTCCTAAAATAAAAGGGAATGACAGAAAGGTGAGTATAATTGTTTATTGTTATTGCCTTTTTTATATCTTATCATTTAATTTAGTTTGATAGTAAAACTATTTTCATTCATTGCAGATTAAGATTTAATTTTGACAAGCTTACATAATATAAGGGGAAATCGGTGTTCCCATTTTGCACAAAAGAGGCCTACCCTTTGGCTTGGTGGTAATTTTTTTCTACATTTTTTTCCCCCTCCTTTTAAAAAAAAAAAAAACTATAACCAGATTTTAAGATATTATTATGCTCCTTGTTTGCATTGTTAGACATCCATATAGCGCATTTATGTGGTTATGGTTTATGATAAGGTAACATCTTTCTATATTGTCTAATTTCTATATCTCTTGTTTTACAGGTATATATCTAAAAGAGAAAGCGAAGAAATATGACGAGAAGAAAAAAGGAAAGAAGAAAAAAAAAGAAAAGAAATTGAAGGATGAAAAAGAAAACAAAAGTGTAGAAGAAGAAGGAGAAAAGAAGTGAAAAACCTACATTAAAGGGAATAACATAAAGGTGAGTATAATTTTCTTCATTTTTTATTATATCTTATCTTTAAGTTTAGCTATATAATTAAACCATTTTTGTTGATTGCAGATTAAGGTTTAATTGTGACAAATTTAGCTTACTATAAGAGGAAGGTTTAGTCCCCATTTTGCAGAAAAGAGGCATGTCGTTTGGCTTGTTAGTATTTTTCATATCCCATGTTTTTATTTTTTTGTTTCTAAGGAAAACTATGACGATAGACTCTAACTTATGTATCTTCTTTTTACAGATATATATGTAAAAGAAAAGGAAAAGAAATATGATGAAAAAAAGAAAATAGAGAAAAAAGTGAAAGTAAAAGAATATGAAGAATGAAAATGAAAAAAGGAAGAAAAGAAGTATAGAAGAGGGAGGAAAGAGAAGAAACCTAAAATAAAGGGAACATTAGAAAGGTGAGTATAATTGTTTATTGTTTTTGCTTTTTTATATCTTATCATTCAATTTAGTTTCATAATTAAACTATTTTCATTGATTGCTATATAAGATTTAATTGTGACAAGCTTACCATACTATATGAGGAAACGAGTGTCCCCATTTTGCTAAAAAGAGGCCTACCCTTTGGCTTCATGGTAATTTTTTTTCTATATTCTATTTTTTCTTTTTTGGTTTTTCAAGAAACTATAAGTTGATTTTATGATGTTATAATGCTCTTTGTTTTCATCACGCTTGGCAATGTTACACATGCATATAAATATAGTGCATTTTGTGTGGTCATGATAATTACTTTGCAAAATTACTGATTTTTTTGTTATGGTTTATGATAAGGTAACATCCTTCTATATTGTCTAGTTTCTGAATCTCCTGTTTTACAGGTATATATGTAAAAGGAAAAGCGAAGAAATATGATAACAAGAAAAAGAAAAAAGAAAAAAATTAAAGAATGAAAAAGAAAAAAAGAAATATGCGACTAGAATATGCTTATGGCTTGTTTTCTTGCAACTTGTGATACAATATCTTCAATGTTTTCTTGATATTATATTTGCACGGGGACCTTAATGCTATAGCTTTGTGTGCTTATAACTTGATTATTTCAAGTCTTTACCTTTATAACCATGGACACTAATCTTAGGTCTAGTTTTGTATTTTGGTGGATATGCAGATTCCTTTAGCTTGATTTTGTGTACCTTTGACTCAATTCTGTTGGGTTGTTGTATTTCTTAAAAATTGTTTGAAGGCATAGATGAGCACAATTCTTCTTCCGTTGTTCACCTTGAGCTTGATTACTTCAATTCTTTGTATTATGACCCAAATCAGAGCTCTTATAGTTCAGGTTTTTTTATTTCGGTGAGTATGTTGTTTCCTTAAATATGGTTCGATCATATAAATATCTTGAATGCTTTAGTGTTGTGTACTCAAAACACGTATTTGTTGGGCCGTTTGTTTTAAATTGAGGATTATTCATTCATCTTATAATATTTTCACCGATTTGTTCATTTAAATTTTGTTTTGTCGATAATGAGAATACATTCCTTATAAATGGTCTTAAGTCCAACATGAGTGTGATACTTCTTTTGTTGGCACTTGTGACATGATTATTTGAAGTCCTTGCCTTTATGATGGAGAACACTAATCTTAGAGTTTAATTATAGTGTTTTGGTGGATTTGTTGTTTCTTTAATAATCATAGGGATATACGAAGCTTCGTTATTGCGAACATGTTACTCGATTTTGGTGGGTCGTTGCTTTCAAACCGAACATCAACATTAATCACTTGCGTTGTTTTTTCAGCAATTTGTGTATTTAAATTTTGTTTTGCATGGAAGATAGAATAACACTCCTTAAAAATAATCCGAATGTAGGGATGAATTCTTGTGTTATGTAACAATACCTATTTTACTCCTATTCTTTGCATTTATGATCGAAGATTCTTTTCTTTTCTTAGAAACTAGTTTTTTTTCTTCAGTGGATGTATTGTTTCCTTTTCATCCACTGAAATAAAAAAAAACTTGAATTTGCATTGCCAGTCCCAAGCCCGGATAAAGGAGGAGGGTTGTGTTAGGCTTCCGATAGCTAGTATAAAAGTTCGTCGGATTTTTATAACATGGATTACAAAAATTATGAGCATTGCTTTTGGGCGTCCCCGCCTAGCGACGTGCTGTAGAGCCCGAATGCATTAAGAAGTAAGCAAGGGCCACTACATTTTCGCCCGAATGTAGTGAATCAATTACAGTAACATGGCACACGATAGGGATCTGTGGAAACAAAGAATCCATGTAGCCGACCCCATCTAGTATGGGAAAAGGCTTAGTTGTTGTTGTAGTGAATCAATTACGGAGAGGGTTCCCACATCATGGACGGGTGTGGGTAAAGAAGTTAGTCCCGTTATATTGTCGCCCGAATGTAGTGAAAAATTTTTAGAGAGTGTCTTCGCATTGTGATTATGGACGGATGCGGGGGTAAGGAAGCTAGTCCTAGATAATAAGATTCGTATTGGTTCTTGGAATATCGGAATATTATCAAGTAAGCTAATGGAGGAGGTAGATACTATGATTCGAAGAAAGATTCATATTCTATGTTTACAAGAGACAAAATGGGTTGGAGAAAAAGCAAAGGAAATAGAGGATAAAGGTTTTAAATTATGGTACTTAGGTAAAGAAAAGGCTCAAAACGGAGTTGGTATTATCATAAATAAAGATTTAAAGGAGAGTGTAGTAGACATACAATGATATGGTGACCGAATCATGACATTGAAATTAGTGTTAGGAACAGAGGTTTTGAATATAGTTTGTGCTTAGAAGATAGTATAAAGTGAGATAAGGTGTTTTAAAAGATTCCACAAAGGGAGATGATTTGTTTAGGAGGAGATTTAAATGGACATGTCAGTAAAGAGGCATTAGGATATCAAGGGATTCATGGAAACTTTGGTTTTGGGGATATAAATGAGGAAGGTAGAGAGATTTTAAATTTTGCTATAGCATTTGATCTCTTTATAGTCAATACAATCTTTAAAAAATGAGATGAACATTTAATTACTTATAATAGTGGCTTATCACAAACACAAATTGATTACTTTATTTGTAGAAAAAAAGATAGAGCGTGTTGTAATGATTTTAAGGTAATTCCAGGAGAAAGCTTAATCACTCAACATCGACTTTTAGTTATGGATTTACAAATAAAAAAGTAGACAAAGAAGAAAAGAGTGCATCGACCTATTCAGACTAAATGGTGGAACCTCAAAAGCGAGAAATAAGATATATTTAAATAGAGTCCTTCAAGGAGATGTTTGGAATTATGTTGGTACACCCTGTGATATGTGGAACAATATGGCTATACATATTAGGAAAGTGGCGAAAGAGGTGTTAGTGGTATCTAAGAGAGGTGTACCGGCACAAAAAGAAGCTTGGTGGTGGAGTGAAGTAGTACAAAATAAAATAAGGCAAAGAGGGCATGTTACAAATTACATTATGCTAAGAAAAATAGTGAAAGTTTAGAAGCTTATAAGAAAGCGAAGAAGGAAGTGAAAAAGGCCGTTAGTAAAGCAAAAGCTAAGATTTGCGAGGACTTATATAAAAAACTCAACTCAAAAGAGGGTGAAAGAGATATTTTTAGGATAGCTAGAGCTAAAGATTAGAAAACTAAAGATCTTAATTATGTTAGATGCATAAAAGATGAGGATGAAAAAAATTCTAGTGGCAAATGATGATATAAGAAATAGATGGAAAAACTATTTTTATAATCTTTTTAATGAAAATAAAGATGTTAGTATTAGTTTAGGAGATTTAGCTAAGTTAGAAAAGTATATAAACCACAATTTCTACAGACGTATTCAAAAGAATGAAGTCAAAGAGGCTCTTAAACATATGAAGGTGGTAAATCGGTAGGACCAGATAATATTCCTATAAAAGTTTGGAAAATACTAGGAGAAATAGGAATCGCTTGGCTCACAAGACTATTTAATGAAATATGGAAAAACCAAAAGATGCCCGAAGAATGGAGAGCAAGTACACTTATACCCATATATAAGAACAAGGGAGACAACAAAATTATGCGAATTATCTAGGTATCAAGTTAATGAGTCATACTATGAAATTATGGGAAAGAATTATCGAACGTAGGCTAAGACAAGTATCAAGTACAACAGAGAACCAATTTGGATTCATGCCATGCAGATCTACTATTGAAGCGATTCACCTTTTGAGATGTCTTATGAAACATTTTAGAGTAAAAAAGAAAGACCTTTACATGATATTTATTGATATAGAAAAAGCTTATGATAGGGTACCGAGGGAGGTTCTTTGGAGAACTTTGAAAAAAAGAGGTATCCCATTAACATATATTAACCTTATAAGAGACATGTATGATGGTGCAAAAACATGTGTGAGGACTCATGAAGGAACAACCGACTTCTTTGAAGTTAATATTGGGTTACATCAATGATCAACTTTAAGTCCATACTTATTTATAATGGTGATGGATGAGTTAACAAAACATGATGGATGAGTTAACAAAACATATTCAAGATGAAGTACCTTGGTGTATGTTATTTGAAACATTGGAAAGCAATGGCCTCCGACTTAGTAGAATAAGGACGGAATATATGAAATGTAAGTTTGATCATTTAGTTACTTCAGAGGACATAGAAATTAAAATTGGCACACATTGCATTCCCCGAAAGGAAGCTTTGATCCACATGCCTACAATTGACATTGTCGTGATCAAATGAATTTTTGTTGTATAGCCGAAAGAATCACCAACGGTATTTTCACATGAAGGTGATTAATATCGGATATTGGTATGATGGATTTATAAACACATAAAGAGCACGATATCCATTTGTTGCATGGATCTTGTTTTAAAGTATAAATTATATGAATAAATTATCATAAAAGACAACATATTGGGAAATATAATTTTCAAGATAAAGTCAGTTATTATTATTAAAATATATTTGAACTTTTTACCCTAAAACTGAGAATATCATTAACAACTGGATGAAAAAACTAGAACATCCAAAACGGTGATATTATCAAATGGAAGGAGGGCATTATGACAAGAGTGGAATATCTTGTCAAAAACAGGTTGACACTAGTTTTTTTTATTATTGGAGTCCATTTTAAAGATTTGGAAGTAACCGGGGTCAAACCATGTCATATACATGTGAGTAATATATAGATAGACAAAAGAGGGAGAGAATAATCCATATTCACAACCATTGAACGGGTGTGATTAATATTAGAGATTTGAAGCAAAATAAGATAAGCAAAAAACATTCAATTTCAAAAATTGAACGGTGAAGATATTTATAAAAGATTAGTGTATCAAACATGATTATGCTTATATATAATATATATGGTTTAGGTGTGTCTGGATACAACCTGTTTTTTATTAGACTGTTTTAGTTCACACAAGTGGATTACTTCCATAGACATGAGCGAGAGTCGTTAGCGTAGTTTGGACGCACTTTTGTGTTAAATGGGGCTCCGGAACTTTACATTTCCCAGGGCGCTCGATATAGGATATGATCTCAGGCTACCGGGCTACTCATTTGGACGCGCTTTTCTGTTATTGGGGGTTCTGCAACTTTCCATTTTCGATCAGTAACTTTCCATTTTCGGTCAGGCTCCAGTCTCCATGGCGCGCTTTCTCTTCTCCGAGCAAATTTCGATCGTCGCCTTGCACACAGGCCCTCTCTCTCTCTCTCTCTCTCTCTCTCTCTCTCTCTCTCTCTCTCTCTGTGTGTGTGTGTGTCTCTCTCTGTGCTAGGGCGAAGAAGAGCAAGACGCGGCCGATGAGAAGGCCACGGGATGGTGCTATCCCCGGTCTTCTCCTCTAATTTCCCCTCCTCTTTCCCACTTGAAACAGAAAGGGCAGATCCATTCCATTCCGATCTGATCTCCATTCCGCCGTTTCATTCTCTTCACGCTCTTAATTTAACCTGTATATTCTTCATGCTCTTCTTCTCTGCGCACCCTGCTAGAGATCTCGCATCTGGAAGCATGGACTTCACTGACAAGCTTGGCCGGGATCCGTGACTAGGGTTTTGCAACGGTCAGTGGACGAGAGGCGGTCTTCGTTCGACGGTAGGGTGAACTCCGACTCTGGCGGCACGGCAGACACGTCCGACGGCTTCGTTCCATTGGATCTAGCCTCAGATACGGAAAGCGTTTCCTCCTGCAGCAATTCTGCCGGTGGCGAGCCTGCCTGTATCTTCCGCCGTCCCGTTTGCACCCCGGGGAGGTTCCTGCAAGAGCCGCAGGCCGTTAGGCCACGCCTGCCGCTGGGCTCGGTCTCATCGGCCTTTGATATCAAGCCGGTGAAGCCGCGACCAACTTTCACGAAGAGATCGTCGATTGATGGTCCTGTGTCTTCTCCAGTCACCCTATCGACGCCGCGGTCAACCGCTTCTCCGATTGGAGGCGCCTTCCGCTCCGCGTCTCCGATTAAATTGGGGATCACCTCGTGTTCGCCGTCACAAGGGATGCCGAGCCCCTTGCGAAGTCGAGCGTCATTGACTCCAGCATTGTCATTGATGAGCTCGATCGAGAGTCGTTCGACTGATTCGCTCTCCTCCATCCTCAGCTTGGCGGATGTTCGGAAGGCGAAGAAAGGCGCTAACCATATCGAGGATGTTCATTCGTTGAGGCTTCTCTACAATCGGCAACTGCAATGGCCGTTTGCGAATGCAAGAGCAGATTGCGCATTGGCGGTGCAGAGAGTGCATGCAGAGGTATAAATTCCCATCGGTAGGCGTTATCGTTTTGCGATTTTTATCTTTCGGGATTCGCGTGCCTGTATGACTGGTTAAATTCCAAATTTCCAACTTGAGTGTTTCTATGGACATTTTGGTTTGGACACATTTTCGCTCCAGGAATTCTATGAATTATATTCTTCTTGTCTTCTTTTCTTCTTCTGTGTTCCTGTTACATTTTAGCTTTTACAACTTGGTGTCTGTATCAGAAAATGCTTCCAGATGCATGGATAACCACCTCTCAACTAAGGGATTCTGTCCTGTTTGGAAGGATACACCCTGCTATATTCTTCCATATAGTGCATTTTGTGTGGTCATGATAATTAGTTTCCAATATTACTGATTTTTTTTTGTTATGGTTATGATAAGGTAACATCTTTTTGCATGGTCTAATTTCTATATCTCATTTTTTATAGGTATATGTCTAAAGGAAAAAGAGAAGAAATATGATGAAAAGAAAAAAGTGAAAAAAAAAGTATTTGAAGAATGAAAAAAAAGAAAACAAAAGTGTAGAAGACGAGGAGAAAAAGAAGTGAAAAACCTACGGTAAAAGGAATGACATAAAGGTGAGTATAATTTTTCTTCGTTTTTTATTATATCTTATCTTTAAGTTTAGCTATATAACTAAATCATTTTTCTTGATTGCAGATTAATGTTTAATTGTGACAAGTTTAGCTTGTTATAAGAAGAAAGTTTAGTTCCCATTTTGAAGAAAAGAGGAGTGCCCTTCGTCTAGTTGGTAATTTTTATGATCTTTATCTTTTTATATTTTTATTTTTAAGGAAAACTATCACGAGAGAGTCTAACTTGTGCATATCATTTTTGTAGGTGTATACGTAAAAGAAAAAGAGAAGAAATATGATGAAAAAAGAAAATGAAGAAAAAAGAAAAAGAAGAAGAAGAAAGAGAGAATATGAAAAATGAAATTGAAAAAAAGAAGAAAAAAATATAGAAGACGAAGAAAAGAAAAGAGTCCTAAAATAAAAGGGAATGACAGAAAGGTGAGTATAATTGTTTATTGTTTTTACCTTTTTTATATCTAATCATTTAATTTAGTTTGATAGTGAAACTATTTTCATTCATTGCAGATTAAGATTTAATTTTGACAAGCTTACATAATATAAGGGGAAACCGGTGTCCCCATTTTGCACAAAAGAGGCCTACCCTTTGGCTTAGTGGTAATCTTTTTTTTTATATTTTATTTTTTATCTATTTTTTTTCCAAATTTTAAGATGTTATTATGCTCCTTGTTTGCATCATACTTGGCAATGTTAGACATCCATATAGCGCATTTTATGTGGTAATGATAATTACTTTGCAAAAATATTGGTTTTTTGTTATCGTTTATGATAAGGTAACGTCTTTCTATATTGTCTAATTTCTATATCTCTTGTTTTACAGGTATATATCTGAAAGGGAAAGTGAAGAAATATGACGAGAAGAAAAAAGGAAAGAAGAAAAAAAAAAAGAAAGAAATTGAAGGATGAAAAAGAAAACAAAAGTGTAGAAGAAGAAGGAGAAAAGAAGTGAAAAACCTACATTAAAGGGAATAACATAAAGGTGAGTATAATTTTCTTCATTTTTTATTATATCTTATCTTTAAGTTTAGCTATATAATTAAACCATTTTTGTTGATTGCAGATTAAGGTTTAATTGTGACAAATTTAGCTTACTATAAGAGGAAGGTTTAGTCCCCATTTCGCATAAAAGAGGCATGCCGTTTTGCTTGTTAGTATTTTTCATATCCCATGTTTTTTTTTTTTTGTTTCCAAGGAAAATTATAACGATAGACTCTAACTTATGTATCTTCTTTTTACAAGTATATATGTAAAAAAAAGAGGAGTGCCCTTCGGCTAGGTTTAATTGTGACAAGTTTAGCTTGTTATAAGAAGAAAGTTTAGTTCCCATTTTGAAGAAAAGAGGAGTGCCCTTCGTCTAGTTGGTAATTTTTATGATCTTTATCTTTTTATATTTTTATTTTTAAGGAAAACTATCACGAGAGAGTCTAACTTGTGCATATCATTTTTGTAGGTGTATACGTAAAAGAAAAAGAGAAGAAATATGATGAAAAAAGAAAATGAAGAAAAAAGAAAAAGAAGAAGAAGAAAGAGAGAATTTGAAAAATGAAATTGAAAAAAAGAAAAAAAAATATAGAAGACGAAGAAAAGAAAAGAGTCCTAAAATAAAAGGGAATGACAGAAAGGTGAGTATAATTGTTTATTGTTTTTGCCTTTTATATATCTAATCATTTAATTTAGTTTGATAGTGAAATATTTTCATTCATTGCAGATTAAGATTTAATTTTGACAAGCTTACATAATATAAGGGGAAACCGGTGTCCCCATTTTGCACAAAAGAGGCCTACCCTTTGGCTTAGTGGTAATCTTTTTTTTATATTTTATTTTTTATCTATTTTTTTGTTCCAAATTTTAAGATGTTATTATGCTCCTTATTTGCATCATACTTGGCAATGTTAGACATCCATATAGCGCATTTTATGTGGTAATGATAATTACTTTGTAAAAATATTGGTTTTTTGTTATCGTTTATGATAAGGTAACGTCTTTTTATATTGTCTAATTTCTATATCTCTTGTTTTACAGGTATATATCTAAAAGGGAAAGCGAAGAAATATGACGAGAAGAAAAAAGGAAAGAAGAAAAAAAAAAAGAAAGAAATTGAAGGATGAAAAAGAAAACAAAAGTGTAGAAGAAGGAGAAAAGAAGTGAAAAACCTACATTAAAGGGAATAACATAAAGGTGAGTATAATTTTATTCATTTTTTATGATATCTTATCTTTAAGTTTAGCTATATAATTAAACCATTTTTGTTGATTGCAGATTAAGGTTTAATTGTGACAAATTTAGCTTACTATAAGAGGAAGGTTTAGTCCCCATTTCGCATAAAAGAGGCATGCCGTTTGGCTTGTTAGTATTTTTCATATCCCATGTTTTTATTTTTTTGTTTCTAAGGAAAATTATAATGATAGACTCTAACTTATGTATCTTCTTTTTACAGGTATATATGTAAAAAAAAGAGGAGTGCCCTTCGGCTAGGTTTAATTGTGACAAGTTTAGCTTGTTATAAGAAGAAAGTTTAGTTCCCATTTTGAAGAAAAGAGGAGTGCCCTTCGTGTAGTTGGTAATTTTTATGATCTGTATCTTTTTATATTTTTATTTTTAAGGAAAACTATCACGAGAGAGTCTAACTTGTGCATATCATTTTTGTAGGTGTATACGTAAAAGAAAAAGAGAAATATGATGAAAAAAGAAAATAAAGAAAAAAGAAAAAGAAGAAGAAGAAAGAGAGAATTTGAAAAATGAATTTGAAAAAAAGAAGAAAAAAATATAGAAGACGAAGAAAAGAAAAGAGTCCTAAAATAAAAGGGAATGACAGAAAGGTGAGTATAATTGTTTATTGTTTTTGCCTTTTATATATCTAATCATTTAATTTAGTTTGATAGTGAAATATTTTCATTCATTGCAGATTAAGATTTAATTTTGACAAGCTTACATAATATAAGGGGAAACCGGTGTCCCCATTTTGCACAAAAGAGGCCTACCCTTTGGCTTAGTGGTAATCTTTTTTTTATATTTTATTTTTTATCTATTTTTTTGTTCCAAATTTTAAGATGTTATTATGCTCCTTGTTTGCATCATACTTGGCAATGTTAGACATCCATATAGCGCATTTTATGTGGTAATGATAATTACTTTGCAAAAATATTGGTTTTTTGTTATCGTTTATGATAAGGTAACGTCTTTCTATATTGTCTAATTTCTATATCTCTTGTTTTACAGGTATATATCTAAAAGGGAAAGCGAAGAAATATGACGAGAACAAAAAAGGAAAGAAGAAAAAAAACAAAAGAAATTGAAGGATGAAAAAGAAAACAAAAGTGTAGAGGAAGAAGGAGAAAAGAAGTGAAAAACCTACATTAAAGGGAATAACATAAAGGTGAGTATAATTTTCTTCATTTTTTATTATATCTTATCTTTAAGTTTAGCTATATAATTAAACCATTTTTGTTGATTGCAGATTAAGGTTTAATTGTGACAAATTTAGCTTACTATAAGAGGAAGGTTTAGTCCCCATTTCGCATAAAAGAGGCATGCCGTTTGGCTTGTTAGTATTTTTCATATCCCATGTTTTTATTTTTTTGTTTCTAAGGAAAATTATAACGATAGACTCTAACTTATGTATCTTCTTTTTACAGGTATATATGTAAAAAAAAGAGGAGTGCCCTTCGGCTAGGTTTAATTGTGACAAGTTTAGCTTGTTATAAGAAGAAAGTTTAGTTCCCATTTTGAAGAAAAGAGGAGTGCCCTTCGTCTAGTTGGTAATTTTTATGATCTGTATCTTTTTATATTTTTATTTTTAAGGAAAACTATCACGAGAGAGTCTAACTTGTGCATATCATTTTTGTAGGTGTATACGTAAAAGAAAAAGAGAAGAAATATGATGAAAAAAGAAAATGAAGAAAAAAGAAAAAGAAGAAGAAGAAAGAGAGAATTTGAAAAATGAATTTGAAAAAAAGAAGAAAAAAATATAGAAGACGAAGAAAAGAAAAGAGTCCTAAAATAAAAGGGAATGACAGAAAGGTGAGTATAATTGTTTATTGTTTTTGCCTTTTATATATCTAATCATTTAATTTAGTTTGATAGTGAAATATTTTCATTCATTGCAGATTAAGATTTAATTTTGACAAGCTTACATAATATAAGGGGAAACCGGTGTCCCCATTTTGCACAAAAGAGGCCTACCCTTTGGCTTAGTGGTAATCTTTTTTTTATATTTTATTTTTTATCTATTTTTTTGTTCCAAATTTTAAGATGTTATTATGCTCCTTGTTTGCATCATACTTGGCAATGTTAGACATCCATATAGCGCATTTTATGTGGTAATGATAATTACTTTGCAAAAATATTGGTTTTTTGTTATCGTTTATGATAAGGTAACGTCTTTCTATATTGTCTAATTTCTATATCTCTTGTTTTACAGGTATATATCTAAAAGGGAAAGCGAAGAAATATGACGAGAAGAAAAAAGGAAAGAAGAAAAAAAACAAAAGAAATTGAAGGATGAAAAAGAAAACAAAAGTGTAGAGGAAGAAGGAGAAAAGAAGTGAAAAACCTACATTAAAGGGAATAACATAAAGGTGAGTATAATTTTCTTCATTTTTTATTATATCTTATCTTTAAGTTTAGCTATATAATTAAACCATTTTTGTTGATTGCAGATTAAGGTTTAATTGTGACAAATTTAGCTTACTATAAGAGGAAGGTTTAGTCCCCATTTTGCAGAAAAGAGGCATGCCGTTTGGCTTGTTAGTATTTTTCATATCCCATGTTTTTATTTTTTTGTTTCTAAGGAAAATTATAACGATAGACTCTAACTTATGTATCTTCTTTTTACAGGTATATATGTAAAAAAAAGAGGAGTGCCCTTCGGCTAGGTTTAATTGTGACAAGTTTAGCTTGTTATAAGAAGAAAGTTTAGTTCCCATTTTGAAGAAAAGAGGAGTGCCCTTCGTCTAGTTGGTAATTTTTATGATCTGTATCTTTTTATATTTTTATTTTTAAGGAAAACTATCACGAGAGAGTCTAACTTGTGCATATCATTTTTGTAGGTGTATACGTAAAAGAAAAAGAGAAGAAATATGATGAAAAAAGAAAATGAAGAAAAAAGAAAAAGAAGAAGAAGAAAGAGAGAATTTGAAAAATGAATTTGAAAAAAAGAAGAAAAAAATAGAAGACGAAGAAAAGAAAAGAGTCCTAAAATAAAAGGGAATGACAGAAAGGTGAGTATAATTGTTTATTGTTTTTGCCTTTTATATATCTAATCATTTAATTTAGTTTGATAGTGAAATATTTTCATTCATTGCAGATTAAGATTTAATTTTGACAAGCTTACATAATATAAGGGGAAACCGGTGTCCCCATTTTGCACAAAAGAGGCCTACCCTTTGGCTTAGTGGTAATCTTTTTTTTATATTTTATTTTTTATCTATTTTTTTGTTCCAAATTTTAAGATGTTATTATGCTCCTTGTTTGCATCATACTTGGCAATGTTAGACATCCATATAGCGCATTTTATGTGGTAATGATAATTACTTTGCAAAAATATTGGTTTTTTGTTATCGTTTATGATAAGGTAACGTCTTTCTATATTGTCTAATTTCTATATCTCTTGTTTTACAGGTATATATCTAAAAGGGAAAGCGAAGAAATATGACGAGAAGAAAAAAGGAAAGAAGAAAAAAAAAAAGAAAGAAATTGAAGGATGAAAAAGAAAACAAAAGTGTAGAAGAAGGAGAAAAGAAGTGAAAAACCTACATTAAAGGGAATAACATAAAGGTGAGTATAATTTTCTTCATTTTTTATTATATCTTATCTTTAAGTTTAGCTATATAATTAAACCATTTTTGTTGATTGCAGATTAAGGTTTAATTGTGACAAATTTAGCTTACTATAAGAGGAAGGTTTAGTCCCCATTTCGCATAAAAGAGGCATGCCGTTTGGCTTGTTAGTATTTTTCATATCCCATGTTTTTATTTTTTTGTTTCTAAGGAAAATTATAACGATAGACTCTAACTTATGTATCTTCTTTTTACAGGTATATATGTAAAAAAAAGAGGAGTGCCCTTCGGCTAGGTTTAATTGTGACAAGTTTAGCTTGTTATAAGAAGAAAGTTTAGTTCCCATTTTGAAGAAAAGAGGAGTGCCCTTCGTCTAGTTGGTAATTTTTATGATCTGTATCTTTTTATATTTTTATTTTTAAGGAAAACTATCACGAGAGAGTCTAACTTGTGCATATCATTTTTGTAGGTGTATACGTAAAAGAAAAAGAGAAGAAATATGATGAAAAAAGAAAATGAAGAAAAAAGAAAAAGAAGAAGAAGAAAGAGAGAATTTGAAAAATGAATTTGAAAAAAAGAAGAAAAAAATATAGAAGACGAAAAAAAAAAGAGTCCTAAAATAAAAGGGAATGACAGAAAGGTGAGTATAATTGTTTATTGTTTTTGCCTTTTATATATCTAATCATTTAATTTAGTTTGATAGTGAAATATTTTCATTCATTGCAGATTAAGATTTAATTTTGACAAGCTTACATAATATAAGGGGAAACCGGTGTCCCCATTTTGCACAAAAGAGGCCTACCCTTTGGCTTAGTGGTAATCTTTTTTTTATATTTTATTTTTTATCTATTTTTTTGTTCCAAATTTTAAGATGTTATTATGCTCCTTGTTTGCATCATACTTGGCAATGTTAGACATCCATATAGTGCATTTTATGTGGTAATGATAGTTACTTTGCAAAAATATTGGTTTTTTGTTATCGTTTATGATAAGATAACGTCTTTCTATATTGTCTAATTTCTATATCTCTTGTTTTACAGGTATATATCTGAAAGGGAAGGCGAAGAAATATGACGAGAAGAAAAAGGAAAGAAGAAAAAAAAAAGAAAGAAATTGAAGGATGAAAAAGAAAACAAAAGTGTAGAAGAAGAAGGAGAAAAGAAGTGAAAAACCTACATTAAAGGGAATAACATAAAGGTGAGTATAATTTTCTTCATTTTTTATTATATCTTATCTTTAAGTTTAGCTATATAATTAAACCATTTTTGTTGATTGCAGATTAAGGTTTAATTGTGACAAATTTAGCTTACTATAAGAGGAAGGTTTAGTCCCCATTTCGCATAAAAGAGGCATGCCGTTTGGCTTGTTAGTATTTTTCATATCCCATGTTTTTATTTTTTTGTTTCTAAGGAAAATTATAACGATAGACTCTAACTTATGTATCTTCTTTTTACAGGTATATATGTAAAAAAAAGAGGAGTGCCCTTCGGCTAGGTTTAATTGTGATAAGTTTAGCTTGTTATAAGAAGAAAGTTTAGTTCCCATTTTGAAGAAAAGAGGAGTGCCCTTCGTCTAGTTGGTAATTTTTATGATCTGTATCTTTTTATATTTTTATTTTTAAGGAAAACTATCACGAGAGAGTCTAACTTGTGCATATCATTTTTGTAGGTGTATACGTAAAAGAAAAGAGAAGAAATATGATGAAAAAAGAAAATGAAGAAAAAAGAAAAAGAAGAAGAAGAAAGAGAGAATTTGAAAAATGAATTTGAAAAAAAGAAGAAAAAAATATAGAAGACGAAGAAAAGAAAAGAGTCCTAAAATAAAAGGGAATGACAGAAAGGTGAGTATAATTGTTTATTGTTTTTGCCTTTTATATATCTAATCATTTAATTTAGTTTGATAGTGAAATATTTTCATTCATTGCAGATTAAGATTTAATTTTGACAAGCTTACATAATATAAGGGGAAACCGGTGTCCCCATTTTGCACAAAAGAGGCCTACCCTTTGGCTTAGTGGTAATCTTTTTTTTATATTTTATTTTTTATCTATTTTTTTGTTCCAAATTTTAAGATGTTATTATGCTCCTTGTTTGCATCATACTTGGCAATGTTAGACATCCATATAGCGCATTTTATGTGGTAATGATAATTACTTTGCAAAAATATTGGTTTTTTGTTATCGTTTATGATAAGGTAACGTCTTTCTATATTGTCTAATTTCTATATCTCTTGTTTTATAGGTATATATCTGAAAGGGAATGCGAAGAAATATGACGAGAAGAAAAAAGGAAAGAAGAAAAAAAAAAGAAAGAAATTGAAGGATGAAAAAGAAAACAAAAGTGTAGAAGAAGAAGGAGAAAAGAAGTGAAAAACCTACATTAAAGGGAATAACATAAAGGTGAGTATAATTTTCTTCATTTTTTATTATATCTTATCTTTAAGTTTAGCTATATAATTAAACCATTTTTGTTGATTGCAGATTAAGGTTTAATTGTGACAAATTTAGCTTACTATAAGAGGAAGGTTTAGTCCCCATTTTGCATAAAAGAGGCATGCCGTTTGGCTTGTTAGTATTTTTCATATCCCATGTTTTTATTTTTTTGTTTCTAAGGAAAATTATAACGATAGACTCTAACTTATGTATCTTCTTTTTACAGGTATATATGTAAAAAAAAGAGGAGTGCCCTTCGGCTAGGTTTAATTGTGACAAGTTTAGCTTGTTATAAGAAGAAAGTTTAGTTCCCATTTTGAAGAAAAGAGGAGTGCCCTTCGTCTAGTTGGTAATTTTTATGATCTTTATCTTTTTATATTTTTATTTTTAAGGAAAACTATCACGAGAGAGTCTAACTTGTGCATATCATTTTTGTAGGTGTATACGTAAAAGAAAAAGAGAAGAAATATGATGAAAAAAGAAAATGAAGAAAAAAGAAAAAGAAGAAGAAGAAAGAGAGAATTTGAAAAATGAAATTGAAAAAAAGAAGAAAAAAATATAGAAGACGAAAAAAAAAAGAGTCCTAAAATAAAAGGGAATGACAGAAAGGTGAGTATAATTGTTTATTGTTTTTGCCTTTTATATATCTAATCATTTAATTTAGTTTGATAGTGAAATATTTTCATTCATTGCAGATTAAGATTTAATTTTGACAAGCTTACATAATATAAGGGGAAACCGGTGTCCCCATTTTGCACAAAAGAGGCCTACCCTTTGGCTTAGTGGTAATCTTTTTTTTATATTTTATTTTTTATCTATTTTTTTGTTCCAAATTTTAAGATGTTATTATGCTCCTTGTTTGCATCATACTTGGCAATGTTAGACATCCATATAGCGCATTTTATGTGGTAATGATAATTACTTTGCAAAAATATTGGTTTTTTGTTATCGTTTATGATAAGGTAACGTCTTTCTATATTGTCTAATTTCTATATCTCTTGTTTTACAGGTATATATCTAAAAGGGAAAGCGAAGAAATATGACGAGAAGAAAAAAGGAAAGAAGAAAAAAAAAAAAGAAATTGAAGGATGAAAAAGAAAACAAAAGTGTAGAAGAAGAAGGAGAAAAGAAGTGAAAAACCTACATTAAAGGGAATAACATAAAGGTGAGTATAATTTTCTTCATTTTTTATTATATCTTATCTTTAAGTTTAGCTATATAATTAAACCATTTTTGTTGATTGCAGATTAAGGTTTAATTGTGACAAATTTAGCTTACTATAAGAGGAAGGTTTAGTCCCCATTTCGCATAAAAGAGGCATGCCGTTTGGCTTGTTAGTATTTTTCATATCCCATGTTTTTATTTTTTTGTTTCTAAGGAAAATTATAACGATAGACTCTAACTTATGTATCTTCTTTTTACAGGTATATATGTAAAAAAAAGAGGAGTGCCCTTCGGTTAGGTTTAATTGTGACAAGTTTAGCTTGTTATAAGAAGAAAGTTTAGTTCCCATTTTGAAGAAAAGAGGAGTGCCCTTCGTCTAGTTGGTAATTTTTATGATCTGTATCTTTTTATATTTTTATTTTTAAGGAAAACTATCACGAGAGAGTCTAACTTGTGCATATCATTTTTGTAGGTGTATACGTAAAAGAAAAGAGAAGAAATATGATGAAAAAAGAAAATGAAGAAAAAAGAAAAAGAAGAAGAAGAAAGAGAGAATTTGAAAAATGAATTTGAAAAAAAGAAGAAAAAAATATAGAAGACGAAGAACAGAAAAGAGTCCTAAAATAAAAGGGAATGACAGAAAGGTGAGTATAATTGTTTATTGTTTTTGCCTTTTATATATCTAATCATTTAATTTAGTTTGATAGTGAAATATTTTCATTCATTGCAGATTAAGATTTAATTTTGACAAGCTTACATAATATAAGGGGAAACCGGTGTCCCCATTTTGCACAAAAGAGGCCTACCCTTTGGCTTAGTGGTAATCTTTTTTTTATATTTTATTTTTTATCTATTTTTTTGTTCCAAATTTTAAGATGTTATTATGCTCCTTGTTTGCATCATACTTGGCAATGTTAGACATCCATATAGTGCATTTTATGTGGTAATGATAGTTACTTTGCAAAAATATTGGTTTTTTGTTATCGTTTATGATAAGATAACGTCTTTCTATATTGTCTAATTTCTATATCTCTTGTTTTACAGGTATATATCTGAAAGGGAAGGCGAAGAAATATGACGAGAAGAAAAAAAAAAGAAAGAAATTGAAGGATGAAAAAGAAAAGAAAAGTGTAGAAGAAGAAGGAGAAAAGAAGTGAAAAACCTACATTAAAGGGAATAACATAAAGGTGAGTATAATTTTCTTCATTTTTTATTATATCTTATCTTTAAGTTTAGCTATATAATTAAACCATTTTTGTTGATTGCAGATTAAGGTTTAATTGTGACAAATTTAGCTTACTATAAGAGGAAGGTTTAGTCCCCATTTCGCATAAAAGAGGCATGCCGTTTGGCTTGTTAGTATTTTTCATATCCCATGTTTTTATTTTTTTGTTTCTAAGGAAAATTATAACGATAGACTCTAACTTATGTATCTTCTTTTTACAGGTATATATGTAAAAAAAAGAGGAGTGCCCTTCGGCTAGGTTTAATTGTGATAAGTTTAGCTTGTTATAAGAAGAAAGTTTAGTTCCCATTTTGAAGAAAAGAGGAGTGCCCTTCGTCTAGTTGGTAATTTTTATGATCTGTATCTTTTTATATTTTTATTTTTAAGGAAAACTATCACGAGAGAGTCTAACTTGTGCATATCATTTTTGTAGGTGTATACGTAAAAGAAAAAGAGAAGAAATATGATGAAAAAAGAAAATGAAGAAAAAAGAAAAAGAAGAAGAAGAAAGAGAGAATTTGAAAAATGAATTTGAAAAAAAGAAGAAAAAAATATAGAAGACGAAGAACAGAAAAGAGTCCTAAAATAAAAGGGAATGACAGAAAGGTGAGTATAATTGTTTATTGTTTTTGCCTTTTATATATCTAATCATTTAATTTAGTTTGATAGTGAAATATTTTCATTCATTGCAGATTAAGATTTAATTTTGACAAGCTTACATAATATAAGGGGAAACCGGTGTCCCCATTTTGCACAAAAGAGGCCTACCCTTTGGCTTAGTGGTAATCTTTTTTTTATATTTTATTTTTTATCTATTTTTTTGTTCCAAATTTTAAGATGTTATTATGCTCCTTGTTTGCATCATACTTGGCAATGTTAGACATCCATATAGTGCATTTTATGTGGTAATGATAGTTACTTTGCAAAAATATTGGTTTTTTGTTATCGTTTATGATAAGATAACGTCTTTCTATATTGTCTAATTTCTATATCTCTTGTTTTACAGGTATATATCTGAAAGGGAAGGCGAAGAAATATGACGAGAAGAAAAAAGGAAAGAAGAAAAAAAAAGAAAAGAAATTGAAGGATGAAAAAGAAAACAAAAGTGTAGAAGAAGAAGGAGAAAAGAAGTGAAAAACCTACATTAAAGGGAATAACATAAAGGTGAGTATAATTTTCTTCATTTTTTATTATATCTTATCTTTAAGTTTAGCTATATAATTAAACCATTTTTGTTGATTGCAGATTAAGGTTTAATTGTGACAAATTTAGCTTACTATAAGAGGAAGGTTTAGTCCCCATTTCGCATAAAAGAGGCATGCCGTTTGGCTTGTTAGTATTTTTCATATCCCATGTTTTTATTTTTTTGTTTCTAAGGAAAATTATAACGATAGACTCTAACTTATGTATCTTCTTTTTACAGGTATATATGTAAAAAAAAGAGGAGTGCCCTTCGGCTAGGTTTAATTGTGACAAGTTTAGCTTGTTATAAGAAGAAAGTTTAGTTCCCATTTTGAAGAAAAGAGGAGTGCCCTTCGTCTAGTTGGTAATTTTTATGATCTTTATCTTTTTATCTTTTTATTTTTAAGGAAAACTATCACGAGAGAGTCTAACTTGTGCATATCATTTTTGTAGGTGTATACGTAAAAGAAAAAGAGAAGAAATATGATGAAAAAAGAAAATGAAGAAAAAAGAAAAAGAAGAAGACGAAAGAGAGAATTTGAAAAATGAATTTGAAAAAAAGAAGAAAAAAATATAGAAGACGAAGAACAGAAAAGAGTCCTAAAATAAAAGGGAATGACAGAAAGGTGAGTATAATTGTTTATTGTTTTTGCCTTTTATATATCTAATCATTTAATTTAGTTTGATAGTGAAATATTTTCATTCATTGCAGATTAAGATTTAATTTTGACAAGCTTACATAATATAAGGGGAAACCGGTGTCCCCATTTTGCACAAAAGAGGCCTACCCTTTGGCTTAGTGGTAATCTTTTTTTTATATTTTATTTTTTATCTATTTTTTTGTTCCAAATTTTAAGATGTTATTATGCTCCTTGTTTGCATCATACTTGGCAATGTTAGACATCCATATAGTGCATTTTATGTGGTAATGATAGTTACTTTGCAAAAATATTGGTTTTTTGTTATCGTTTATGATAAGATAACGTCTTTCTATATTGTCTAATTTCTATATCTCTTGTTTTACAGGTATATATCTGAAAGGGAAGGCGAAGAAATATGACGAGAAGAAAAAAGGAAAGAAGAAAAAAAAAAGAAAGAAATTGAAGGATGAAAAAGAAAACAAAAGTGTAGAAGAAGAAGGAGAAAAGAAGTGAAAAACCTACATTAAAGGGAATAACATAAAGGTGAGTATAATTTTCTTCATTTTTTATTATATCTTATCTTTAAGTTTAGCTATATAATTAAACCATTTTTGTTGATTGCAGATTAAGGTTTAATTGTGACAAATTTAGCTTACTATAAGAGGAAGGTTTAGTCCCCATTTCGCATAAAAGAGGCATGCCGTTTGGCTTGTTAGTATTTTTCGTATCCCATGTTTTTTTTTTTGTTTCTAAGGAAAATTATAACGATAGACTCTAACTTATGTATCTTCTTTTTACAGGTATATATGTAAAAAAAAGAGGAGTGCCCTTCGGCTAGGTTTAATTGTGATAAGTTTAGCTTGTTATAAGAAGAAAGTTTAGTTCCCATTTTGAAGAAAAGAGGAGTGCCCTTCGTCTAGTTGGTAATTTTTATGATCTTTATCTTTTTATCTTTTTATTTTTAAGGAAAACTATCACGAGAGAGTCTAACTTGTGCATATCATTTTTGTAGGTGTATACGTAAAAGAAAAAGAGAAGAAATAAAATGAAAAAAGAAAATGAAGAAAAAAGAAAAAGAAGAAGACGAAAGAGAGAATTTGAAAAATGAATTTGAAAAAAAGAAGAAAAAAATATAGAAGACGAAGAACAGAAAAGAGTCCTAAAATAAAAGGGAATGACAGAAAGGTGAGTATAATTGTTTATTGTTTTTGCCTTTTATATATCTAATCATTTAATTTAGTTTGATAGTGAAATATTTTCATTCATTGCAGATTAAGATTTAATTTTGACAAGCTTACATAATATAAGGGGAAACCGGTGTCCCCATTTTGCACAAAAGAGGCCTACCCTTTGGCTTAGTGGTAATCTTTTTTTTATATTTTATTTTTTATCTATTTTTTTGTTCCAAATTTTAAGATGTTATTATGCTCCTTGTTTGCATCATACTTGGCAATGTTAGACATCCATATAGTGCATTTTATGTGGTAATGATAGTTACTTTGCAAAAATATTGGTTTTTTGTTATCGTTTATGATAAGATAACGTCTTTCTATATTGTCTAATTTCTATATCTCTTGTTTTACAGGTATATATCTGAAAGGGAAGGCGAAGAAATATGACGAGAAGAAAAAGGAAAGAAGAAAAAAAAAAAAAAGAAATTGAAGGATGAAAAAGAAAACAAAAGTGTAGAAGAAGAAGGAGAAAAGAAGTGAAAAACCTACATTAAAGGGAATAACATAAAGGTGAGTATAATTTTCTTCATTTTTTATTATATCTTATCTTTAAGTTTAGCTATATAATTAAACCATTTTTGTTGATTGCAGATTAAGGTTTAATTGTGACAAATTTAGCTTACTATAAGAGGAAGGTTTAGTCCCCATTTCGCATAAAAGAGGCATGCCGTTTGGCTTGTTAGTATTTTTCATATCCCATGTTTTTATTTTTTTGTTTCTAAGGAAAATTATAACGATAGACTCTAACTTATGTATCTTCTTTTTACAGGTATATATGTAAAAAAAAGAGTGCCCTTCGGCTAGGTTTAATTGTGATAAGTTTAGCTTGTTATAAGAAGAAAGTTTAGTTCCCATTTTGAAGAAAAGAGGAGTGCCCTTCGTCTAGTTGGTAATTTTTATGATCTTTATCTTTTTATCTTTTTATTTTTAAGGAAAACTATCACGAGAGAGTCTAACTTGTGCATATCATTTTTGTAGGTGTATACGTAAAAGAAAAAGAGAAGAAATAAAATGAAAAAAGAAAATGAAGAAAAAAGAAAAAGAAGAAGACGAAAGAGAGAATTTGAAAAATGAATTTGAAAAAAAGAAGAAAAAAATATAGAAGACGAAGAACAGAAAAGAGTCCTAAAATAAAAGGGAATGACAGAAAGGTGAGTATAATTGTTTATTGTTTTTGCCTTTTATATATCTAATCATTTAATTTAGTTTGATAGTGAAATATTTTCATTCATTGCAGATTAAGATTTAATTTTGACAAGCTTACATAATATAAGGGGAAACCGGTGTCCCCATTTTGCACAAAAGAGGCCTACCCTTTGGCTTAGTGGTAATCTTTTTTTTATATTTTATTTTTTATCTATTTTTTTGTTCCAAATTTTAAGATGTTATTATGCTCCTTGTTTGCATCATACTTGGCAATGTTAGACATCCATATAGTGCATTTTATGTGGTAATGATAGTTACTTTGCAAAAATATTGGTTTTTTGTTATCGTTTATGATAAGATAACGTCTTTCTATATTGTCTAATTTCTATATCTCTTGTTTTACAGGTATATATCTGAAAGGGAAGGCAAAAAAAAATACCTGTTGTAACAACGCAAAAAAGAAAAAAAAAAAAAAAAGCGCTGAAGCGTGAAGAAAGAAAAAATAATGTGTTTGGTTCATTGTTTTTGTCGTTGTGCATTTCCTGGAAAAATGCATGAAGAAAATCTTTTGATTTTAATATTGTGTTTTTTTTATGTTTTTTTTTTTTTTAAGTAAAGAAGATATGAAGAAGTGAATTTTGTGGATCAATCTGCTGTGTGATATTATTATGTGTGTGCATCATCTGCCCTTTGTTCATCAGAAGCATGTGCATGAAAATAAAAAATATGTTATGTGAGATAAAATGAAGAATATGGTATCATGAAAGAAAAATGAAAAGAAAAAAAAAAATCTTGCATATAGAAGCGTGAAGAAAAAGAAAGTAAAAAATATTATGAAACATGAAGCATATTGTGAACATGGCATTTGCATTTTTTTTTTTAAATAATTATTGATCACATATATTTTTTTTTTTTTTTTTTATTTTATGCATATGTGAAAAAAAAAATATTGATGAAAATGTTGTTGATGAATGCAAAAAAAATGAAAAAATGAAGAAAAAAAAATGTCTGATGTGAGAAATACAGTTATTAGTAATCTGTTACAATATTTTTGTGAATGAAAATATATTTAAAAGAAGAAATGAATGAAATTAAGTAGAAGCACATATGTATCATCAAAAAAAAATATATTTATTTATTTGCATTAAAAAAACAAGATGAAATCATCATCAAAAATATTATATGAAATGGCTGTGTGAAAATGAAGAAATATATGAAAAATAATAAATATTTGAAGAATGGAACAATGTAATGAAGAAGATGAATTTAATGTTAAAACACACTATTTATTTATATTTATTTGAATGATTTGCATGATCCTTTGATGCATTTGATATTGAAAAAATGCTTGCATTTACATCTTTTGTATGAAATGAAGCGCTATTTGATGATATTTTATGAAAAAAAATAAAAAATTATTGAAGAAATGTAGAAATGAAGTAAAATTTATTTTGTGAAAGAAAAATGCAAAAAGAAGAAAAAAAATGTGAAAAAAAGAAATAAAAAAAAAAAAAAAAAAAATGTGATATTTATGCATTTGTAAAAAATATTTATGGCGTTGTCAAAAAATCGTTATTATATATTTAAAAAAAAAAAAAATAGTAAAAGAAAAAAAAAAAAATAAAAATTATTTTTGTATTTTTTTTTAAAAAACTGTAAGCGCGTGAAAAAATATCTTATCATCTTGTGAAGGAAAAAAGAAGAAGCGTAAAAAAAAGAATGAAATGGGATATTTGATGGCGACATGAATGGTAAAAAAAAAAAATCATTGATGATATTTTTTTTTGTGTTTTTTGTCATATGTAATATATATTTATTTTTAAGAATAAAAAAAAAAAGCCTTCGTAGCCCTTGCAGGTGCAAAAAAAAAAAAAAATGTTTTTTATCTTTTTTAAAAAAAAAAAAAAAAAAACCTGGTGATAAAAAAAAAAAAGAATCGGTGAAAAAGCGCGCGCCGTAAAAATTTTTGTAAAAAATGTGTGTGAAATCATTAAAAGCATGATGGTTGCATGAAAAAAAAAAAAAAAATCTGGAATGAAAAAAACATTTTTTGTTTGATTTACTCTTCTGTTTTTTTGATTTTCGTAAAAAAAAAAAAAATAAAAAAAAAAAAAAAAATCATGGCATCAAAAAAAGAAAATTGAAGCGTTCTTAATATGAAGAAGTAATGTAAATTAAGAAGAAGCATTGAAAAATGAAAATTGTTCGTCTTTTGATGTAATAAAAAAAAACATGAAGAAAGAAAAAAAATAAAAAAAAAAAAAAATAAAAAAAAAAATGTAATGTGTAAAAAAAAAAAAATATGTGTGCATTTGTGAAAACATATTAGTGATTTCTTTTTTTGAGTAATATCATATTTATGCTGCATGAAAAAATAATATTTATTTGAAAAATTGTGATTTGATTGGTGTGAAAAAAAAAAACATTTTTTGAAGAACATTTCGTGAAAAAAAAAAAAAAACATATTGAATTTTTTGTGCATAAAATTGAAGAACACCATTAATACTGTTGTGAAAAAAAAAAAACAAACGTTGAAAAAAAATGATTTTTAAAACAGCGCAAACCAATGTATTTTTTTTGCATGTGATGGCAGAAAAATTTTTGCATTTAAACAAAATAGAAAAAATGCAAAGAAGTAAAAAGAAGAAGAACAATGTAAAAAAATATTATGCATCAAAAAAATATGTAAAATTTGTGATCATTTTGCATGCATTTGTGCATCGTGAAAAAAATAAAATTGTGATCTGTCTTTTGTGTGATTTATTTTTGACATTTGTTAATTTTTATTGACATGAAATAATATTTACATTTGTGATTGAAGAAGAAGAAAAAAAAATATTTGCTTAAAAAAAGAAGAAAAAATGAAAAAAAAAAAAAAAATTTTTTGTTATATTTTGATTTATTTGTGCATCATCATTTGATGATCGAAGAAATGGCATGGAAAATTAATATTTTTTAATGATATTTTGAAACAAATATATAACGTCAAAAAAACATCTACTTTGCTCTCATCGAAAAAAAAATATGAAGTAATTTTTTTAAAATGTATGCGCTGTAATATATCTTCTGTCTTGATATTCATAAACGTATCTTTGTGCCAAAAACATGTAAAAAAAAAAAAAAAAATGTTCCCCCCAAAAATCTGAAGCCCCCCTGAAGAAGCTTATTGTCTTCCCTGAAGCATTGCATTATTAAATGTGTGCATGAAGCATGAAAAAGTTCTTTTTGCTTGAAAAAGTAAATGAAGAAGCATATCATTTGAGTAATACTATTGTGTGTGTGTGAAGGATGAGAAATGAAGAAAAGAAGAAATCAGAGAGAATGTGTATCAATGAGAGAAAGTGCATGAAAATCTTGTAATGAAAATTAGAGAGAATTAAGAAGAAAAAAAGGAAGAAGAAGTAATATGTGAATGAAGCTTGTATTTCTGTGTGTGAAGAGAGAAATAATGTGAGAGAGATGTGCATTTATGCGTTGCGTTTTTTGATGGTGAAGAAGAAGAAGAAGATGTGAAGAAATATCAATGCATAAATTATCAGTGGCAATATGTGCATGTGAAGATGTGCCTTCATGACATAAAAAAATTATTTGCATGCCATGATATGCTGCCATTGTGCCATCTCTAGATATATGTAAAGAAGGTGAACAAGCGCATTTATTACATCTGCATGCGTGCATCCTGCAGCATCGCATGAATATTTTAAAGAAGAAGAAGAAAAAAAAAAAAACATATGTAGAAGTAAGACAGGGATTATTTATAGTATTGTTGTGATATGAATTCTGAGAATATTGTAAAGCATATGAAGAAGATTTTGAAATTTGAAGCATGCATGTGATGTCGAATTGATAGTGCAAAAAATACATATATATAAGAAGTGTGTTGTGAAGAAGATATATTTTTTAGAAATGAGGAAGATGTCACATATGTAATATATCAATGTGAAAATATTTATAGCTCTTGTATCATTTGATTTGATACAGAAGCAAGAAAAAATCATGCTGTGTGGCATATATAAAAGTGAAATGATATTGTATTGAAAGTATGTCATGTAATATTTGCTGTAAAATAATGAAATAAATAAGAAACATGAAACTAAAAAAACCCTATTTGAAGAATAATAGAAAATATAAGATGATCTGTGAAACATATTTTTCTGTGATTTTGCATCTCATGTCATGTATTACATGTAAGCATCATGCATGAAAAAAAAAAAAAATAATCAAAATGACATGAAGAAGAAATGTGTGATGAAATCATTTACTACACTGTAATATGATGCAAAATTACGCTGAAGAAGAAATGTTTTATCGTGCGCAAATCATCATCTTTCATGAAGATGTAATAATAATGTGTCAATGTAATTGTGAAAAGAAGAAAACATGAAAAAATACATATGCCCTCTTTTTGAGGATCATGAAATGAAAAAAAAAAAAAAAAAAAAATCATCGGGAGAGAAATGCAGGAATACAATATCTCTGCCTGCCCCTTTCCTTCGTTCCCCCCCCCCCCCACCCTGTGAATATACAATACAGAAACATATGAATGTGAATGTATTGAAAAAAAAGTGAAAAAGTGTCCCTATGTATGTATATTGCATTTGCATCAGCGTACCATCAATGCTGTTTGAAGCATATTTTCATCTTCATGGTTCTCTATGGCATCTCTTGTGAACATGTGTGCTTATAAATATTGTGCATGTGTATTATATTATCAATATATGTGTAAATAACAAAAAAAAATTTGATCATGAAAAATTAAATGATATTGATATGAAATTGAAAATAAATGAAGAAAAAAAAAAATAAATATTTAAGAAGAAAAAAAATTTGAAGAAGAAAAAAAAATGAAATAATAAAAAAAAAAAAATCAATAATAATAATTGTATGAAGAAATATAATAATAATGAAACATTGTAAAAAAGAAAAAGTATGTAATAAAAAAAATGAAAAATAAAAATGTAATATGGTGATATCATATATTCTGAAATATAAGATGGCAAAAAAAATGTAATATTTGTGCATAAAATAAAAAAAGAAGAAAAAAAAACAACATATAATGTCATGCCTAATAACAAATCATGCAACAATGCATATGAAAGCGAGATATGAAAAAAAACATGTGAATAATGAAGAAGAAAATTAATTAATGAAGAAGAAAAGCGTGTTGAAGAAATTGTGAAAAAATGTGAAAAATTAAAATGAAGTAATGAAATGAAATGTGAATTAAATTTTGAAAGAAAATAAAAAAAAAATGATGAGCATGTCATCCTTTTGAATACATGAAAAATCAATGAAGAATAATCAAGCATATGTAATCATCAAAAAGTGTGATGTAAAAATGTAAAAAATATTTGCAAAGTGTGTGAAAAATAGTAATGCCATAATATGTGAAAACAATATATGAAATTTGCATGTGAAAGAAATATTGAAGAAAAAAGAAAAATTCTAATATGAATGAAATGTGTAATAATGAAAATTTGTAAAATGTAATATCATGT
>JAYKKT010000085.1:21375000-21522500 GCA_036023115.1 Brasenia schreberi | reverse complement strand
TCTTAATTTTTATATCCTCTGAAGTACCCAAATGATCGAACTTACATTCCATATATTATATCTTTATTCTACTAATTTGGAAGCCTTTACTTTCTAATGTTTCTCTCCATAGTTTCAATTTCCTATTAACTTTTTTCATAGACTCGTCCATTAATACAATGTCATATGCAAATAACATACACCAAGGTACTTCATCTTGAATATGTTTTGTTAACTCATCAATGACCAATATACCAATTCTATTTTGGTAATAGCATAAAACAAAACAAGCTCACTCATGGTGTAGGCCTGAAGGCACAAGCATAGCAATGAATTTGAAGAATATATTCATAAGTATATGAAATTTCAAAGTTTTTTCCTCCATTCAGAGGCATGACACAAGTAACTGGAAGTCTCAAGGCATCGAATACTGTGAAGAATTCATACGAAGGCTTGTTTGGGTGGTGAATACAACACATACCTCAGAAACCAGAGCTTGAACAGCATGCAATAAATTTAAACCAGGATTCATCCCCTCCTGTCAAAAGTATACCCTTAAGGTAAGACAAAGAACACTATTTGTATAAAACATAGCAGCTGGAGGTGGGTAAGAGAGAAGAACCTTAGAGACACTTGTAAAAAATTCTAATATAAGTGAAACATGCAAGGATTTATCCTTGTTTGAGTTCTTCAGCTTTTCAACATCTGCCACAAATGCTCTTCCAATAACAAAAGAGAATATATGCGGTTCAACTAACCTGAAAAATCCAAAGATATCAACTTTAGCAATCCAAGGCTGCGAGGAACAACAAAATCATGAACAGTGTAGGTTTTCTGATGGAAAGATAAATCCAAATTAAAGTGTCGGATAGATGTTCTCAGGTTATAGCCGACCCCGTCTAGTATGGGAAAAGGCTTAGTTGTTGTTGTAGTTGTTGTTGTATAGATGTTCTCAGGTTAAAGAATCATATTCATTGCCCATCTAATCGACCAGTTCCACAGGCTTATACTGAGAAAGAGAACTGTGATGACTGGCATAAGCAACAAATGGATCATGCTTTTCAGCCAGGCATTATAATATCAGTGAACTTCAAAGAAACAAAGTTTCAGAGTACCATTTATCAAATGAAATAATACTTCAAAACTTTAACCAAATAAGGTAAAACTCAACAGGGTTCACATGGAAGGAAAACCCAGTAGTTGAGAGACATACTTCAGGAAAAGAAAACTCCTGGAAACTGGAAAGAACAGCAAAATCTAAATCATAAACAGTAACGAACCTAAACCAACAAAAGAGCTCCACCATCCAAAAGTCACCTCCTTCAGTCTCGATTTAGGTGCTTTTGCTTAAACGTGAAAGGACTTCATCAATTATATTACTATTACATATGAGCTTTTCTTTATTAACTTAAAAATGAAAATACGCACCTTGGTTCAAGCCAAGTATGCCACAATACCATTTTACAGAGGCACCAAAAAGGAAAAAGAAAAGAAAACTTGTAGCTTCATTCCCTCATGAAAAGAATGAAGCTGATTCAAACTAAAAGTTTGACAATGTGCTATGTCATATGAAAATAGCTGAAGGAAATCGTATGCAAGTTCAGTTCTTTTAACAAAATAGCATACAAAAGGAAATACAAGAGTAGATCAGTATCATCCAGAAACATGAAACCCTCCTATTTCAAAAGAGCCAAAAAGCAGAGATCCTAGGGACCTATATCCTAATATCAAGGATAAGATACAACTTAGCACTTAGCAGACTTATAAGCCCATGGAAAGAAGAGCACCAACTCTTTTCTCATGCTGAACCAATATATATTTTCAGAGTTCTAAAAGAGAACTGATGTTCCTTAAGATCCACAAGGAAAAGCACATACTTCCTAACAAAGAAATTTTGGATTTTGGATATACTAACTGTACAAGTTGACCCCATCACAATGATTGACCAGCACAAATGATATTCCTACTTTCCTTAAATGGAAAATCCTGCTATAGTCTGAAACTGAACATGCTTAGACTTTTCGCAGTGACTAAGCATATATAAGTCGCCATGTTTGTCAGATCAGAACATAATCTACTATGGTTATAACCAATATGTTGCTGATTCTTTGCTGGTAATATAAAGACAAGAGCATATCAAATGGAAAATAAACAGCAAGCACTTTTTCTGATGATATCTCCATTCAAAGGGATATAGCAGAAAATATACCATGTTGAGTTAGAAAATATGCACAAAACAATCAGGTTGATAAAACGTTCATAAAACATTGACAGAATTCGAACATAACATATGCTCCAGATAGTTGAAATTCGTAAACAGGAGAGGAGCGCCTGAATTACATAATCTAGAAGTAAAGAACATGAAACATCTTCAACGTTTAGCAGCCATCTAAAACAGCGCCATGTTCGTACACATGCACAAAAGCATGAGGAAAGGTGTGGCATACATGTTAATCAATTGAGGAACATTTGTCTTCTGCTTAACCAATCTGATGAATATATCAACAGCAGTGTTAAGGGCATCTTCTTTCTCCTGCAGAAGCAAGAAGTAACGTATCATCAATCACCAGAGTCCACGTTTAGCAGCCATCTAAAACAGTGCCATGTTCGATTATTAACCTTTTCCAAGCTGGATGAGCGAAATAGCTCCCAATTTCTTTTGAAATCCAACTCCAGGTCATGCTTTTCTCTGTTTTCACCATAAGACACGTGTCAATCAAAAAACATGTTACAATTCAAACATGTATAGTTAAAATGCAGCTTACCAACAACAACAACAACAACAACTAAGCCTTTTCCCATACTAGATGGGGTTGGCTACATAGATTCTTTGTTTCCACAGAGTCCTATCATAATTTGTAGAATCCATGATAAATACGTCTGATAAAGTTTTACGCTGGCTGTCGGAAGCCTAACGCAACTAGGGAACCTGTCCAGAAGAATAATCAATAAGCACGTGGCTAAAGCTCGTCAGACTTTCTCATGATCGTCTCTTTTAGGTAGTGCTCTACGGCTATATTACTTTATGGTGAATGTCAGAAGCAACTGCGTAAATTCACGTCTCAGAACACTTCTATGGTTAATCTTCAAAAATAGGAAAAACAACCGGGCATTAAGAAGAGGAAATCCATAGAGATTCTCAAATGACAACGAGAATGGCTCCAATTCAAGTGCCCATAACAAATCTCTCAACTATTGTTGAATGCTGAGGATTTCAACCGTCTGCTCTTAAACGGATGAGCAATCCGCATTAAGACACAAAGTGTAACGAAGGAAACGGTACTTCAATTTCCATGTCGGACAACTTCACGGTAAACCAAAGGTATCCTTCATGCTTCTTCCTTGATGACCTCAACTATCACACCTCTATAATGTGAAGAGAATGAAATCCATCCACGTCAATATATCCCTAAAAGCAGTAGCCCCCAGTACCGCCTTTATCACTGTTTCAATTATCTACCACGTTGCACATATAGATGAATGGCAAAGAAAAACCGGAATCCCTCTCAACCACGGTGTCAACCCCAAGCAGTTGTTCATGTCAATTACATCCAAACATACTCTAGTCAGCTAGCCGGCGAACTCCAATTTATAGTATATTTTGCTTGTTTGATAAATAATTCATTAATCTATCAATAGATCGTTTCATTACTAGGGGCGCCTCGTCAGCCGATAAAAATGAAACCATATTTTTTGTAAATCTAGCACTAAAAGGAGGTTCTCAAGAGCAGATTGACGACTTATCTGGTGATGAACCCCTAACATAACCTTCTTAAATATCCACAGCGAAGTTTCTCTTGCGAGCAAGAAAAGGTGCCCACCAAAACGATCCTACTACCAATTGAAGAAACAAGCGTAAAATTTCTGATCGTTTAAGACAGAAAGCTAATAAATATTGCTCCTTTTTCTAATCGATCAACTGGTTACGTTGATCTTTCTAACTCGTTCAGCCGGAAAACTCAAGAAAACACCAGAATGGATCTCCCGCATTCCTACTCTTGTAAGAGAGAACATCAGAAACGAAATATGAGCACGAAATGAATAACAAACTATCTGCGAAAACGGAACAGAGTCTGCAATACCTTGCGGCGGACGCAGCATGGCCATCGATAAGCGGCGAACGTCCGGCATCTCCCAAGACGACGGAGGCGGCAGGTGAGGATGCAGGTGGCTGAGAGAAACCTACCTTCTGTTTGATGTCCTTGAGCAATGTTGCCCATTTCATTGTTCTGCCGGATGGATGGAACATGTAATTGTCATCTGTCGCCCCACAACCACTCCGATCCGAATCTAAACCTTAGAATCCCAGATCTTCCACCAAAGAGATCGAGAAAGACCTCCAACCTCTCCTCCCGCGAACCGAATGGAAGTGAGAAGAAGACGGTGATGGAGAAGAAGGAGAATGCGAAATCTCGTCGGAGCGATCGATCAGAAGATCGAATCGCAATGCGGTGATCGAAAACCCGATTCGGAAGGTGTCCGCGGGCGAACGGACGGCGAGAAATGAAGGGTCGCGGAATCCGTGAATTCTTCGCGGGGAGATGTTTCTGCTCCGCGTTTTTGTATCAAGCAAACTCTCTCCTTCTCTCTCTCTCTCTCTCCGGCTTTTTCTTCTTTAGATTTCGCGTGAAATAAATGTAAAATAAAGTAAATAAGGTGCCAAAAAAAGAAAATACCGAAGCAGGATTTTGACCGAATCGGATCCGCCATTCTTGACTCGAGCCGTCATCTCTATCCGGTAAAATGTGGAAGAGAGAGATCAACCCGTTGTGACATGGGGTGAACTTTAAGTCGGGCAGATGCTTCTAGGGTTGCATCTGTGCCAGTTAGGTTTCGGTTCAGTTGGTCAACCCGTCGGGGCAATTTCAATTAGGGCCTATCTTTTAAGGTCAATTTGGTTTTGGTATGCTTCAGTAGCAGCTTGCCCTGAATATTGAACTCCCGACCTTTAAATTATGAACTAACCCCCTTAAATCCGATCAACCAAGATGCTTTAAGCAATACATATTTGAAACGCAAGTGATGCTCTCAAGGAACCCACCCACGTTCAGCTGCGTCGGTCAAATGCAGGGAGTGGTCAAGCATTTGAGCCGAACTGTGCGTACAAACATGGCTTTTGAACGTTTGCTGTTTGCCCGGTTGGACTCGGTCGAAGTCGTTGTTGGCCTTTGTCTGAGTCTCGGTTTCCTCTTCCGAATCTTCATATTAAACCGATTCTTTACGAACCGAGCCTAGCTTTCCACCTTCGATTGACGAAAACTTTAAAATATCAAAAGAGAAAATGGAAAGAAATTTTAAAAAATAAATTTCCGAGGTGCCACGTCATAAAACGTGTAAGAGAGATGCCACGTGACACGACCAACCCGATGTAAGACGTGAGACCCCTGAAATCTCCACTACCTGTTTCCTTTCGCTTTAGCCATTTTCTGATTCTTCATGGCTATTCTTGTCAATTGGATTTAATGAAATGACAGATTTCGCCTCCACGTCTAGAATAATGTCTTTATAGGGCAGTTGAAAGTTACTGAAGCATAGAAATCTTCTCCTAATTTTCATGGTAATTAGTTGCATAATTAGGGATACATTAGTCATTGTGTGGTCAGATTCTCAGCTACTTTCTTCGTCAAGCAACCATTATCATAAACAAAATCTAAATGGCAAATACTATTTTTGCTTGCCAAACTTAAAAAGCTTAGACGGATCGAGGCAAGCTTGCAATGAGCTGAACTGAAACGGGCTAATCTTATTTCGCAGCCATGTTTCTAGTGACAGACTCAGGATAAACTTGTATTTTACGTCTACAAAATACTTAAATTTTTTCATATACAATACACTTATCAATTATTTAGATTTAAAGTATTTCGGTAAGTAGAATGGAAGGAGGAGATCCTAATCTAAAACCCGATGATGATGGTCCCGGCACACGCTGAATAATCTAAGCCAGTCACTGTTTTGGATTGCATTTAGTGTGATAGATAATATAGAGACATCTTCAAGTGTGATATCCTAACATCCAAAGTTAAATTAGATTGAAATACCTCACCAACCTTCGTGTTAACTTTTTTTAAAATCCAATTATAAAAACTTCAAACATTTCCTATTTTCACAATATTTTTTGTCATGTAAAATTGTTGTGGTACCGACTTCCGCATGCCATTGATCTCTTGTTGACTCGAAAGAATCTTCAAGTTGAGTGTCAAGAGATCAATGACTAGGGTACACACTTTGGTATGATATTCTTATATCCAGAGTGTCAGCTCAACGGCATGGTGCTGATGCAGCTGTTGGGGAGTTCGATTCCGAGGAGGTTCATGCATGAGTGTGTCTTAAGACTTTGGCCTCCTCTTGCAAAAAAAAAAGAGTGGAGAATGTTTCTGTCATTTATTTTGCCAACCATGTCACCTTCATTTTAGAAAACCTACCCCAAGATAGGGAAACATATGTCGCGTTCATTATTTTGGTATAAAGAGGATTGCATGTTATGACTATCCATTGATAGTAATGCTAGAAATTGCAAGAGAGATAGATATTTCATTGAAAAGTATTCGCATTCGAAAAATTATGTATCTACCTACATTGTTGAATTGCATATGTAGGGACATTCATTTCAGTGATAGGCTGCAATATTTAAATTTAAATTCTTAACAGATTTTGCCCATAATTTTATTTTCTAAGAAGAAACTTAAACATATTTCCTCATGGAAGTGACCCCAAATGCCCCTGTATCCACACAAAATAATATAAAAATTTGGGTCGTGTTTGAGTCGACTTGTTTTTGACACACAAAAAAAGATGATGGTGTAACACAAACATGATCATGTTCTTCATTCAAATCAACTAAAAGAAGAATTTCAGGTTATAGTTGGGTAACCTGTTTCTAACACCAACACAAAATTAGCCCAAAGTTTTTATCTATGCCGAATCCATCTGTAAGACTGGAAAACGTCATCAAAGCAGCGGGAGTTCCATGGGTTAAGAACAGCTTTTTTGTGCTTTATTTTCAAGAAAAGGATTTTTAGAGTTTAAAGTTTAAAAACAAAGTTTTTCTAAACAAGTTTTTAAAAACTTAAAAAGTTTCAAGCTTTTATATGACAATGGCAGACATATGAGAAAAGGTGAGGGCAAACAAGTACAAGAAAAGTAGGCCCCACGATTAGTTCGAACGTGTCATGGCGGGACATGAGGGGGGCACTCGGAGTTGTTGCTTGGATACACACTTAGAATTATTTTATATATCTCATATATCTCATATATATAGAGTGGTAATTTAAACCCCATTCAAGACCAAATCTACTTTATCCCCTCAATTATTCACCGTTGATTCATGAACCATTTATGGAGGAACGGTTGAAGTGATAAAGTAAAAAAATATTTAACGCATGTGGTGCATCAAAACTAAAATATAATAATACCTTTAATTTAGATATTTATCCTTGGTCATACTAATTAAACACAAGTTGTTTGAGTAGATTTAAGCATACATCAAAGATAGGTGGAGAAAGTTGCTCAAAATTTTTATCTTCCATGTGAGAAAGTTGTTTACACATTCATTCATCTATTCGTGTGAATGTTGAGGCAAAGATGGGAGAAGAAGCAAAAACTTTTAAGGTGAATGAACTATGCACAGTTTCCCATGGATTCAACCATAATCTATTCTTGAATTTGGGTTTTCCACATCAGCTCAATGTGGCTGAATGTCAACTTGATGAAACTTGTCTCCACATTTAATTAGTCGACGGGAAATGGTATTAATTTACTAATTTTGTTGAATGAGTTCATACTTTTCAAAGTACTTGTTTCGGAGTTGTAGCATTTGACACGGCTTGATTTGTGTGCGTCCATCCAAAAGTTCGACTTAAACAAAAAGTTTCCAAACTAAAAACTTTTGATAGAAGGAAGAACAAGCGTTGATTCAGAAAACTGCAAAAAAAAGGAAAGTTCTATTCTTCTTTGTAGAAGTGACAGACAAAATTCATATTAAAAGATTATGTCATGAAGAGGTACTTGTAAGCAACCGTAGTATTTCACCAAGTGCAAGATTTTAATCTCATACTTTTCAATGAACTTATTCCATTTTATGGAATTAACTGTTAATATAACACGAGATAGAGTACAATAATGATGGTCCGAGGCAGACCTATTGACGGGTGATATCAGGGGGCTCTCTCACTCAATTTTTCAGATTTTGGATGAGACGTATACCTCACCTCGCCCTAAAGTGGGTTCGACACTATTCTCACCTGAAACCCAAAGACTCTGAAAAGTCCATATAAGGAGTCCGAAGTATTTGAAAATTTACATGGGCCAAGCCAATTAGAATTGGTCCATCTGAACTTTGCATCACCTAAATCAGATTCTAGATCCCCCATTGACAATAACGAGAAAATGTTTGTACCTGTCCCCACTTAGCGTGAGCAAATATTTGCCTTTGATTTAAGTTAATTTTTTGCTAACTATATTGTGAACAAGCTCATCTTTTCAACATTTATAAATAAGAAGTAAATTAATAATAAACAAACACTTTATATATATATATATATATATATATATATATATATTAATGAATGAGCTCATTTCGAGCTGAACCTAACCAAACCATGAGCAGCTTGTTCATTTACCAGCCCTGCTTTGAAGTCTCAAATGTAGGGTTTCCATATTAAAAATAATAAACAAACAGCCATACGCGGATTCAAATCGTCAAAACGGAGACCTGCCAAGGGACCCCAATAGGACCCGCCCTTTCATCTCTTTCCTTTGTGTTCATCATCACATTGAGAACTCCTTGTTCTGCTTTCATAGTGTCAAAAGTTTGGACTGGACTTGTCCCCATCATGTATGTTTACTTCCTTCATATTCTTTTTTCATTGTCTTCTATGCAATAATGCATTTCATTATGAAGGTACGTCAGCCATGAAAGCGAAATGGGCTCAGATCGGTTGGGGTAGGTTCGAGCCTTAAACATTAATGTAGACCTGTTTTGTTTGTTGAGTTTCGACTTTCCTTGTATGCACACTTAAAAGGTTGAATCCGGACTCGTCTCTATAGAGGAGCCAATGGTCCAATTTGAGTTTGACTGATCAATTGGGCTCTGTTTTGGATCAATCCAAGGTCTCGATGTCAAGCACGACGATGACTAAGAATCCATGTAACTGACCCTAACTAGTCATAGCCTGGGACGAGTCTTGGTTTTGGTTTGGTTGGCAAGGCCAAGATATATCTGTGATTCGTATAGCTATTAGTTTATCAAATTGGATATAATCTTCAATAAATGTAAACACACAATTTTAACAATAGTATAATCATATGCACTTAGACATTAACCAAATCTCGCTGTATCAAACAAGAAGTTGAATGTTAAAACTTTTTTTTCTACAATGGAGAGGCGAAGACAGATGCACGCCTGGGGTATTGAACTGTTCACCCTAACTTTGTGAGACGACCTCCTAGCCAGGTGAGTTAGTGCTTGTCGTGCAATATTTGATAAATTAATTAACATGATAGTTTATTTATTGTTTTCACTAAGAGTGGAATTATGGAATTATTGTTTTCATTAACAATACTATGATTATATGCACTTAAACATTGACAAAATAGCACTACCAAACAAGAAATTGAATATTGAACTTCTTTTTTGGGTACAATGGGGAGGCCAAAAGAAAGATGCACGCCCCTGGTATTGAACTGCCCACCTTCGCCTTGTGAGACGACCTCCTAGCTGGGTGAGCTAGTACTTGTCATGCAATATTTAACAAATTAATTAACAAGAGAATATATTTGTTTGTTTTCATTAAGATCGGAATTATGGTAGTTCAAAGATCCATAGGGACCATACAATCATCCCATATTGGTTGTACTTTCAACCGGTTGGTTCATACAAGACCTAATTAACTGTGTTTTGTTTTGATAAAATTACGAGTGATCGGCCATCCCACTTCGGGGGGTAAAAGTACTCAGAGCGCTGGTTTTCTTCTCTCACAAGGCTCGAGCTAGAGAACATTGCTGAAGGGGAACAAGTACCAACCAAGCATTGATCACCTAATTGCTTGCATTGATAATGAGATTCACGTCCTTCCATTTTATATATATATACATATATAATATCTATTTTACTTTCTGCGGTAAACATATATAATAGAAAGCCTTGCATGTTGGAGCCCCAATGTAATATGGTTGTCCAAAGTAACATAGTGCACTCAAATATGTTTTTTATCTAATAGTTGTGATGATAATGTGATACTTCTAAGATGACATGAACAACAACGTTTCCGTTATGGTCATCAAAACACGCCATGGCTAGTGGACTTGGCTCACAAGTTGAAGGTCGTGAGTTTGCTACTGGGGGCGTGTATACATGGATTTGGCCTCACGCAATTTGTAACGACTACTACGATAACAACAATAATAATAGAAAATTAATTTGTGATTGGGTTGCAAGGTATGAACAAGGAGATGATAGAGAACTTCAAAAACAACGTGCAATGAAATTTAAATGGGTGCTGCTATTGGCAGAGAAACAAGCAGTGTTTGGCACGCCACATAATGCATATTATCCTGTAGTTGCATATTTGGACCTAGTCACGTATGCTTCTTGTTTTGAAAAGTTGTGGACAAAGAAAAGTCTTCCCATAATTTTAGAAAATTCGAGTTTTTTTCTGGCAAAAATAAGATATAAAAATGACATCCATCGAAATCTTTCCCTCTCTCAGTTGGGGGCTTCGACAAGCTTGGGATATGGGCTCTTGTAAACTCGTGTTGAAGAATGCTGGCTAAAATTCATGAACTTAATCGTGAGTTAGAAACTCGAGTTGTGCATGTTTATTGGGAAGGCAACATCTGTGCCGACTGGTTAGCATCTTATAGCACGACGCAAGAGCTGGGATTACAAAGATGGGATCATTGCCCGGAAGGATTAACGAAGATGCATCTTGCGTGATGCTATTGGTATCACAAGTTCACGCCGTATGTTTGCAATATGCCCTATTCTTTCACCAAAAAGAAAAACGAACAACTGGGCTTCCTTACTTTAGAATCAAAACATAAATCCACTAATAAATAAGACCCAACCCACACGTTTGGCCAAGTACAACCGTTGTACCAGGCCCCGTATATCAAAGAGTGAATTGTGAGTCTGGTCATCTCTTCAACCCATTTGCAGTCTCTCTCTCTCTCATATATATATACACACACACACACATGTATTCTACAGAGATTAGAAACCAAGCCAACTCTGAGGAAGCAAGAGTGCATGATGGAGTGTCTCTAATCCTCTTGACAATCTATCAGTCATCTCGAGATGCTTGTTGTGCCCATCTCAAAAAATACCATGAGGACGGTTTTTATGTTAAAAGAGCAACGGCTGTTCAGCCTAGGCTCTTTAAAGCCCAGGTACATCGTGATCCCAAGGACCGATGGCGAGCGAGTCTAAGGTTTAGCCTTCCAAGTCTAAGCTTCGTAATACAATTGAAACAAAGCGATCAAACATCCAGAATAACCCCATGTAAATTGCATAAAAAGAAAACCTCGGTAAAGAAAAAAAGAATGCAAACACTTATGATTCACGTTAACTAGTTTCGGTTTAGATGCAACCTTGTACTTTGTGCATTGAACTTGAAAATTGGTTTGCCCTCAAACGAGGAGGAATCAATATCTCATAGGTAACTTGGATTCCAAAGACCAGCAAACCAAAATTGGATAATCATAACTAAACAAACTATAGTATCTGAAGACGATTCCAACTTTAAACATGTAAAATCGAGATAGATTGCATAAAAAAAGAGAAGGAACCCTGAATCATAATAATAAGTATCCAACTCAAAATACATGGTCATAAAACAGATCGGGTGATTAATAAAAAGCAACAACAATTCTTTAAAAAAGGAAAATGTCAGCAGTCTGTACTGATAAATCTTAAAGTTGCACCTAAGACCTATTCAGTGGCATCAAGCAACCTCATCATATTCAGAAAACATTTCTACAGTCACAAGCTGATACTGATAAATTACTTCTGAAAGTGAAATTACATACGAGCATCTAAACCCTGTTGTAAGCCACACTTTTGCTAAACAGACGACGGATATAAAGAACCTGAAGAATGCTCAGAAGCACAAACGCCAAATACTCCCCACAAGTATATGTGAAGAGTCGCCTCCTGGTGCTCTCATTTGCTGGAAAGCAAAATTAGCACTTTGATTAACATAAAACACATGGAAAGAAGTGTACTAATATGGAAGAGAGAGAGAGAGAGAGAGAGAGAGAGAGAGAGAGAGAGAGAGAGAGAGAGTACTATGCCGGTGGCGTGCATCTCGTGCTCTCAGATATTTCTGCTCTGCTGTAACAGTCTCCAGTTGTTCCCGAAGCTCAGCAATCTTCACATTTATGGGGTCCAAATGCTCTGCAACAGGTAAAGTTAAAGCACAGAACTTGACGACATTTGGCACGCATTTTCCTATGCATATCAACAAAAAAAGGAAGCTGTTGCGGACCCAAAATTCTTTCTGGGTGAGGCAAACTTTTTTTCGGTGAAATTCAGATGAGGTGATCCATATAGTTTAAAAAAATTTATAGCCTGCATAGAATTTTGTGTTGCTTTGGTTTCTTAAGGACTTCAGTTAAGGCGGTACCTCCCCCATGAATAGTTCCACCAAAGAAGCTGTCTATGACTGACTCTATGGTAAGGAACTTTCTGAAATTTAAGCTCTTTGTTCATGCAAATATTTATGAATCTCCTTTTTCTTGCAAAGGTAAAACTTGCTTGATGAAAAAACAGATGAGAAACTCACTAGCGTCTCTGATATTACTTTGGGAGTACATACCATTGCAATAGGGCACATCGGTAAGATGTGTTGGGAAAGTTAAATCTTGATGGAATAAGATATGTGACCAGACCTACGTGATGGAAGAAGTCATCACTCTTCATACAAATACTTGAAAAAGCATTAAACTTTATATATGTCAAAGATGTATTGTTCGTCGCATTTTCACACTGTATCGAATATCGATATTCCATTAGTCATATGAAAATGTACTGGTTGTCTCAGCGTTGGCAAAACGTGTAGAAGTGGTTGAGTAAGATGCGAACTAGCATGTATGGGCTCATATATGGTTTGTAGTTGATCTCTTTCACCCTTTTTGCATCTAAAACTGTTAATTGCAAATAATGCATATTTTCCTCACCGTTTCTAAGCGCATGCCAGAGAAAACAATTTATAACAGCAATTAAAAGTGGGAACAACATTTTACCCCAAAAAAAGTGGGAATAAAAACATAGACAACTGACCATCTTTTGCAAGGTCATGCTCATTAGGAATGTGACCGATGTGTATGTAAAATGACACGGTCTCAGGGGTTGAATAAGGATTATGGAAGCAAAACTTGTACATTCCACTGCCTGGAGCCTTTATTTGAAACTTGTCCCCAGAAGTCCCCTTGATAGAGTGCACCACATTCCCTGCTGGAGATGTCACCTACACACGAAGAGGCCACTTATAAGTCACCAGGGTGGGGCAAGTGTAACTCACACACTGTTTGGTACGCTGGGTGCGGGTATGAGGGTGCACTGTGCAGTGGTCTGGTCAGACCAAAATCTATACTATATTTAAAGTTAAACTTCAAAATTCCTAAGAATTCCAAAATCAGAGACACGTTATGTTATGATGATAGCTAACTCATAAGCATAAATACCTGTTCAAATTAACAAGCCATCTATACAAACACCTCCGCATAGCCCACATGCCATGTTCCAAAAGTTGCTGCACAGAAACCATGCAGCCATACCTGTTCTCATATAAGTGCCGATACCCTATTAACATAGCCGCTTAATAACACTTACGATGGAGTATGTTGAAGTTTGCCTCACTGCCTCTCGTAGCAGTAGAAAAGGAGCCAGAATTGATGATATGAAGAGAGAAACAGTATATTGATAAAGACAGCAGCAAAAACATATCATTGAAACTGAACGGTAGGAAAATGGTCCAATAGGTGGGAAGCGTATGGGGCATTTTCCAAGGGAGAAATCGTTCTATGATCCACTGAAACTAAATGCTAGGAAAAGATTACTAAAGCAAAGAATAATATGTTCTTAGCAACAGACTCTGGAACTTTGTACAAAAACTAGAAGAAATGATCTAGAATGAAATGTGAATAACTACACCATATACTAATGTTACTCAACAGCTATAAAGAAAAAGATAGCAAAAGAAAAATGTGTTCTGATGCAAATGGTTTAACAGAAATCATAACCAAGCGCAAAAGGACGAGCAAATAAAGCTCAATCATACAAAAAGAACGAAACTGGTAATCACTAGCGGGAGACCTAAACGAAAAAATACGCGCTTTTTCTCAATTTTTTTACAAAGATCAGCAATACAAGCAGCAAATATGAAAAACCGTCTTGGGGAGAAAACTTACGCAGGTTTGGTCCAACACAGATTTTGTTTCTTCTTACATATCGTAGATCAGTACGCCTACAAAATAGTGTTTAATGGACATAAAACAGTAGCATCTCGAAAGTCTGCCATTCCCGGAAACAAAAACCCGCCTTTACACCACTGTCCACTCATTGAACAATCAGAACGACCAAAAAGGAGAGGATCGCCAACGTTCGATCTCATACGGGACGGCCGACCGACGATCGTGCATAAGAAAAATGCTTAAAACACTAAACCACATTACATAAGCCCTAAAATGTAATCATTAATCAGAGGTGGAAGAGTCGAACGATAAAGAAAAGAGAGACTTACCGTGAAATCGATACCCGGATGATCTGAACTCCAAAAAATATCGTGATCGACAACGACGAAATTGCCGGAGATGTTGTCACCCTCGTAGAGAACGTATTCGTACACGCACTCGACGTCGTTAACGGTGACAGAAAGAGCGGACGCTTGCAGGAAGAGATCCGATAGAAGCCCTAGCGAGAGAAGGAACGCAAACAGGATCCTCGATCCTTTCCTACTCTCCTCCATCGATTCGATCAAATTAGAAAGGAAAAAAATCTCGATCGTCTAAGGGAAAGTAAATCGATCTTCGAAGAACGAGTTCGAGAGCCCCCCGTTCTCTCTCTCTCTCTCTCCCTTTAGCTGCTGCGCGGAAGGTCGTCGTCTCTCCACGGTGACCATATTCAGATTTGGCCCTGCCTTATCAAGAAATTACTGAAACGTTAGTAAAGTTTTGTCCGATTTGTATAAAGAATACGTTAGTTAGTAACGTTACCTCTCATCGTGCGGCTTGTTGCTCGTTCAACAGCCCCGTAGTGCGGATCCGGGTCGAGTTCGAATTCGGTTTTAATCCACCTCACGACCTTTTTCAATGTTTTCGCCTTTGTCCTCTGGGGTACTATTTTTTTGGTTTTCAAATCAATCCATGGTAGTGTTATTCTTTAAATACTAATATTTTTAACCATAAAAATGTGTGTGAGTGTGTAGTGCATGTACTTATATATATATATATATTATAACCATGCCCTATATAATTATAAAGAAAAGGAACATAATGGTTATAATACAAGAAATATGGTTTCGTATTTGATTTACAAGTATATATATATATATATATATTATAACCATGCCCTATATAATTATAAAGAAAAGGAACATAATGGTTATAATACAAGAAATATGGTGGGTCATAAGAAATATGGTTTCGTATTTGATTTACAAGTACTACCGATGTTTACCTATGTTTGGGTTTTAATGAGAGACAAAGTATCAATACAAGAGAGAAGAAGGCACTTGGGTTTTCATGTGAAACCCCTCGATTCACTTCCTATGACCCACCTCTCCTTGGTGCCGAACTTTTTACTCAATTTCAGTATGTAGGACTACAATTACATACCAACTTTGGGCTCTCTATTTGATGCACAATAAAACTTAAAATTAAAATTAAAAAGTCAAAGTCCAAAAAGAGCATGTAGTATGAGTTTTAAAATATAACTTTATATATAGAGAGAGAACACTTAGTCATCTGCATACTAATCCATGCTTAATTTCATTTAAACATCTTCATTGTATAGTATGATTGTCATGATCAATTGTGGAGATTTGAATTTAAAAAACATTTGCTAAGTATACAAAATATGATGATATTTTTATTTTTAAATACAAATCTCTCCGCTGGTCATGCCTATCAAACTATAAAAATCTAGGTCATTTTCTCTTTGAATCTATTGAATATGAAGAGATATACTTATCACTTTTCATTAAAACGATGAGATTCATTGATATTTTATATCAAAGGCTTTACTTGGAAAAGTAGGGAGGCAAGGTTCTGAATAGGCCTATACTCGGACCATCTAAATTGCATTTTTTCTCCCTTTCATGCATTTTAGCAACAATATACCGACAACTAAGCGAACAAATCTTCTGAGCTAGAAAAAATTATGAGGATAATTTCGAACAAAAATAAAAATATATATGGTAGGAAATCTGAATTGGCCTTGATCCCCATACGAGAGAAGCCGCATTGTCAATATTTTTCATATTCTAAAAATCTATACATAATATGCTTGATTAATATAGCAAAAAAATAAACACTGAAAAATAATTTACCGAAAAAATCGGAAAAGAATTGCCATCATTAAAGCTAAAGGATTCACAAGAAGTTTCAACCCCCAGAAATGTTCCTTCGTAGTGTAATTGGGCTGCTAGCCCCGTTTTATCACCTAAAAGGAAAAAGTTAACGTTCCCAAAAATGAAGCACCCGTTCTTCTTCTTGTTCCTTCTTCGGGTTTTCTTCCTTTTAAGTGTCGTGTGCCGTGAAGTGCACTGATGTATAGAGGTCAACACATTAAGGAAGAGCCAAGGTTTCTAAAACGAGTCACTTGACACGAGATTCTAATAATTCATAACCTAATTTGTATTAGTGACTTGTAAAGTATACGGCTAGGCTCCTAAATACGGCAAGCCATCCACAGATCGTTCGGCTTGACTCGGTTCTAGTTCGTTCATGTTCAGTTCTTTAAATTATATGAGCTGAACATGAACAAGGTCCTTTCTTAATGCAAGTTTGGGTGGACATAAACATGACTTTTGGGATCATATTCGTGTTAAGTGCTATATTGCCAGTGATTTCATGTGCCAGTTCCTGCTCAAGTTATGCCATTTTATTTCGTGTCAGAAACATGTCAACCCGAATACAACACAATGGTTTTCGTGTCAATTGGGTACATATAACACGCGGACTTTCAAGGTTGTCATCATGTCAAAATTACAAGATGTCTTAAACTTTTAGAAGTATAAATGTGTCGTGTCTTGTCAAGCTTCCATCAAATGTGTTGGAACTGAGCTTGAGCTTGACCAAGTCGAACTGAACCAAGGCAATTTTGCTCATTTTATTGTGATCCTTTCACGACAAACTCTCATCGGATTTGAACCCGAGACCCCTGAGTTAAGATACTATGATGTTGCCATATATAGCACTATCCTTAGATTCCATGATAATAAGTTAATTCATCGTTATTCAAATTGACATAGATCAATATCTGACAAAGACGCCTTATTCCACAAGTGGGCTCAGCTGCCTCTTTAAAAATCGGGTTGTTAGGGTTGCACTAATATAACCTGCAGTCAAGTGCTCGATCTAGCTTTTGACGATTGCTTCGATGAATCATAACTCAAAAAGAAAGAACAAAACAAATCGCTAGTGAGTGCCTACACTGCATAAAGGTTGATTGCTTACCAAATGATCCTAGCACGCTCTTTAAATTTTATTTTGAGTCTTGACTTGATTTGAGATTAGAAAAATTACTCACCGTCGGAATGAAAGTCCATCAAATGTCGATTCCACCTACTGTTCATCCATATTTTCGGTTCTAAGCGAGTTTTAAAATGCATTCACATCAACTAGGTGGCTGAATGCAATAACAAAATGATGCAAGCATTTTACAAATAACAGATACACAGTAAGCTTTTTGCAAATAAATGTATTCAAACCGACGGTTTGTTTTGGTAATGAGGTTTATATATATATATATATATATATATATATATATATATATATATATATATATATATATATATATATATATATATATAGAGAGAGAGAGAGAGAGAGAGAGAGAGAGAGATTGGTAGGAGAAAATTTCGTACAAAAAGCACAAACCCGAGATTAAAACGAAAAAGAAGTCTTATCTGAAAGATGTCGTTAGAATGTAAAGATTTCCTCCTTACCGTGTTTTCTATCACTTCGCACTTCCAAAGATGCTCTTAAAAGCAAAACCGAAAATTTCCTCCTTACCCAATGACTATTTTGAAACAAGATGTGAATGGATCCGGTTCAATTCTTATATCCAATAAGGAAGGTATTACCATGTACAAATAGGCATTTTCAGTTTAAAACTGAATCTAGATATGGATCAGATTAGCATCCAAAACCTGATTATGCACAAAAACTGTTTGAGATGCGTGGTTGGCACTAGAACTATAGAAGAAGCCAAATAAGCCTAGCTTGGCCTGTTCATGGCTCTCAAGGAGCAATGACAGGCAGGGTGGAAGTTTTGTGTTCACGATCATGTTCGTGTCATATCTTCTAATAGTTATACCAAAAACAGGTCAACCCTAACACGATTGAAATTTTTTCTTCACTTTAGATAACATGAACATGGACTTCTCAAGTCATGCATGGTCAATAATAAACAAGACCCGAAGTTTGTCGCTTTGGGTTGATAAGGACGTGGATTTTTCAGGTTTTCGTGTACAGTCCGAGATTGCCACTCCTTATGGTAGGGAAACCTGGTGGGAGACATTTGAGTTACACGACGGCTCCTTTTGTGATTCGATTCAAGAAGTATTAGATCGGTCCCATCTGCAAACCCAAGACAATAGTTTGGTGGTAAATAGAAAATCTGGAAATGTGAGGTCTGTATTTGAGTTGTTTTCAAAAGTTTGATCTTGAAATTTCGTAACAAAGAAAATAAACGCAACCAGTGTCGATGCTTGTATATTAAGCTCCTTCCCTCCTCTGCCTTCTCCACTTTTCTCAAGCTCACTTGGCCCGTTCAAGATGGCAGATCAGATCATCCCCACCGTCAGACTGGGAAGCCAGGGCCTCGAGGTAACTCGGTAATCTATCAATCTGTGTCTTCGTACTCATTGTGCTCCACGAATCTCTCTCTCTCTCTCTCTCTCTCTCTCTCTCTCTCTCTCTCTCTCTCTCTCTCTCTTTGTTACTCTGTTTGGACGTGGTATACCTGGCGGTATTTTCCGTTGAATTCACTGTATTTTCTTGGTAAAATTTGGAAATCCGCCCTAGTTTATGAATTCGTTTTTCATGTGAAGTTGTAAACCTTTGAAGTGGAAGAGGAATTCCAGGTACCAGAGAGTTCCAACCAAACGGTTCGAGAAGTGGAATTCCACGAGTGGGGGTAATGGAGGCCGTGTCATCTACGCGTGTCAGGTGTGTCCTAAACATAAACAGGGTTGGTAAATGAACAGAGCTTTTCGTGCTTTGGCTTGTTTCAGTTAGGGATGAGGAGGTCGCTCGTGTTTGGTTCAGAACCGGGTTATGGTTCTGATTCAGATGCAACCGTTTTAGCAGGTATACGCTGGTTTTCGCCGGGTTTAGGTTCGAAATGTTGGACACATGGTGGTTCGGTTTGGATCAAATCATCTGATTCAAATCCAACTTCCTAAAAAATGGCTCATTAGGTCAATTGATTGTTCAATATTACTTTGAATTCGTTAACTGGTTTTATTTATGTCTGAAAGTTTTATTTATTTCAACAACAAAAGGTTCAGTTGAAATTGAGTCGAATTGGACTGATTCTTGAATTACTTTGTCAATTGATTCGATTCTAAAATCAATTCTGACAACAATGGGTTGGACACAGAGCCAAGTCTCTACGATTGAACCCAACATCAGCAGGGAAAAGTTTTCGCTTGTTAAAGTAAGGTCGGAGTTATTTTCAATCAGGTTAATATAAGTTTAAAACCTGATACTTTTTAGAGCAATGGCAAGCGTATAAAGAAAACCCAGCTTAGGAATCGGTAGGCTTTGCCTTCTGAATTGGACCCTATTGCACTGCGAGCTCGTCGCATACGAAAATTGAAAAATCTTTTGCAACTTTTATTAAACTTCATGTATTTTTTTGGTAAAAACTCGTAGCTCAAATTGAAAGAATCTGAGCGCAATGATGTTTATTTTGTGGTAGGTATCCAGGTTGGGATACGGTTGCATGGGGCTTACAGGCGTATATAATGCTCCATTATCTGAGGAGGAAGGCATTGCTATGATAAAGTATGCTTTTGACAAAGGAATCACATTTTTTGATACATCTGATATGTATGGGGTTGATCATGCCAATGAGATCTTGGTCGGCAAGGTATATTTATTCACTCTTGAATCTACCTGATTATGATGCAGTTCTGTAAGATTGGGAAATCTAATATTTGAAGATCTTTACAATTCCAACATTGCAAATTCACTCTTGCATTTTGGATTTGCAGGCAATGAAGCAGTTTCCCAGAGAGAAGATCCAATTGGCAACCAAATTTGGCGTCGTAAAGATCACACAAGAATGTGTGGAAGTTAATGGAACCCCAGAATACGTTAGAAAATGCTGCGAAGCCAGCCTCGAACGTCTCCGCGTAGAGTACATTGATCTCTACTATCAGCACCGGGTAGATACATCCGTGCCCATAGAAGAAACTGTAAGATCACCACAGGATGGAATTATTTCGTCTATATTGAAGTGGGTAATGTGAAAAATAAATAGAATAAAAATCAGAATGATTCAATTAGCAGGAAGCTCTAGCGTGGCCATTTTGATTTCTCTGTTTTTTCTTTGCAAAAACTGCGTGATCCAAGACTGCCGCATTATGCAATTGCGTACGTCAGAATTCGGCAAGCAATTCGTTGGTGAGACAGAATCTAATATTGGTGATATCCGGCGACGTGCTGAATACTACTACCCTTTGGTTCTTAACAACTAGGCTTAACGAACATAGAAATTCGGCAAGCATTTCGTTTCTAGACTGACTGCATGAATTCGCAGATGTTTTGAGTATGTACATGCAAATTTTAGAGAGAGAGAGTAGTCTTTTCAGTTTTGTAAGTACTGATCATTTATATTTTCCATTAATGTAGATGGGCGAACTGAAGAAGTTGGTAGAAGAGGGAAAAGTATAAGTACATTGGATTATCTGAACCCAGTCCTGATACTATACGACGTGCACATGCTATCCTGTGACAGCCTTGCAGATGGAATGGTCTTTGTGGACTCGTGATATTGAGGAAGAGATAGTCCCTCTCTGCAGGTTCACAGCTCTCTCTCTCTCTCGTGCGCGCTCGCACACACACGTCCAACTGATTATGGATCTTATCTTTTCTTTTGTTACTCCAAATCCAACCCAGCAGTTTTAGAAAAGGAAAAATTAATACTTTTCATATGCCATATGTGCATGCATTTCAAAGTAATGTTGCATTTTTATTGCTTTGACATCATCTTATGGGCATTTCTTGTCAATTGAGAAAGAAAAACTCATTGTTTTATATAATTCTAACGTTTATTTTCATGAGAATTGAATGATCTTGGTGTAGGGAGCTTGGCATCGGTATCGTACCATATAGTCCACTTGGGCGTGGCTTCTTTGCGGGGAAAGCAATTCTTGAAAGTTTACCAGCTCAAAGCTTCCTGGTAGGACTGCACTTACCACAGTAACACATCTACTTTTTTGTTCATTAGGTTGCAAGAAGGAATAAATAACCAATTTAAGAAGGGCAGATGAAGAAAACAGCCCTTCTGTTTTTGGAATTTCACATGTAGCTTTCTTTTCTTTTCTTTTTTACGAATGCTCCTGATTGGATTGCATAAATTCCATTAATAGCAGCCCATGTACCCTGTGCAATTGCATTTATATTTCATGCATGAGTTCGATACTTGTTGCTCATTAGACATGTCCGGTTCTCGGTAAACCGAACGGTGGTTCCAGTTTTTGAACCATCTGTTTCGGGTTTAGTTTTGGAATTATCTCAAAACCGGTTCAATTTTTTTAAAAGATATAGACACATGCGCCATCTGAGTCAAACTCTCCACCAATTGCAACAGTAGGATAGAGCTATAGATGAAGTTGTGTCATTAAATGTTTATATATATATAACCTATTTAAAAATGTTTTGGTTTATATATAAAACCTATTTTAAAACCATTCATTTTGAATTGATTTCTAAAATCATGAACCGTAACCAAACTGAGAGATCTTCGTTGCCGGTTATGGTATCGGGACCAGACCGATTATGAACTGGCTACGTGTGTCACCCACCATGAACGGTAGCATCCACGGTTTGGGGCGCCTCCTTTGTGATAGGTAAAATGGTTACAAATGGCTATGTATGTATGTATATAATTTTGTAAATAACTTGGTTCCTTTTTGAATAAATGAAGCACAATTGGCTATACGACACCTAGCGCATTATGAAAATCATCTTTCTTTGAGAAAGTAAAAGACAACGATGTGCTAAGTATATAGCATAGTGTATCACACAACATAAACGATATAGACCAATACTGGCACGCTTGCATCTTGGAACTAATTAACAAAAAGGTCTTTTTCTCTTGGCAGATGGGTCATCCAAGGTTTACTGGAAAGAATTTCATTAGAAACAAGTGCCTGTTCGAGAGGGTTTCAGACCTAGCTGCGAAGCATGAATGCGCTGCTGCTCAACTTGCTCTATCATGGATTCTGCATCAAGGAGAAGACGTTGTACCAATACCAGGTAACATCTTTTCTTGGCAATTGATTGTGCCAATACAAGCCGGCTCCAAAGCATTCTTAAGAGTTATGGAGAAGCGCCGTGAAACTTTTCATAGTGAATGCATGTTTGCTTTCTGTGTTAGGTACTACCAAGTTCAAGAACCTAGATGACAACACCGGCAGCTTGAGGGTGAAGCTCTCTCCAGAGGACATGAATGAGATATGTGATGCAGTGCCTAACAATGAGGTTGCCGGCCAGAGAAACCCTGATAACATATACAAGATCACATGGAGGTTTGCAATTACACCAAAAGCAACAAGGGTGGCAGCAACTTACTTAGAGCTGTAATGATAATCCCCAATATTGGCTTGCTCTCGACTGAGGACATAATTGTTCCATGTAAATTGACCAAAACGTAACTTCTTGGGCTGCATGCTTCATGTATATGCTTTCTCACTCTTTTCTCAAGTAAGTAAGCAGGATCTATTGGAATTCGACTGTTAGGATAGAATTTACAGCTTCTTCTCTCTCTCTCTCTCCCTCTTTGTGCTTGTGTGTGTGAGAGTTTGTTGTTGCAACTCTGAACCGTCTTTGCCTCCAACATTTTCCCTCCCTTGATCAGTCGCTCATCACCACCTAAAGATCGCCGTTGTTCCCCCAACTCGCCATCGTCCTAGCTTGTCGAAGAAACCTCCAGTCGATGGAGATCTCTCGCCACCTCTAATAGCCGTCGACGACTTCCCGTGGTCACCTCCCTTGTCCTCAGCCACCAAAACCACCATCTCCCCACCTCATCGCCATTTTGTTCTTGATCCACTCAGTTGGAGCCGCTCGATAGCCATGGCTTACACTGCCCTCTTCCCTCTCCCTTCTTGCTGAAACCGCCCTAACTCCTTCAAGGTTGGATTGGCTGGGTCCAGCCAGCTGAGTCGACTCGATCATCCCATTTAACCCAAAACACCTTGCCACTTGAGACCATAAAACGGATTTGATTCAACCGACTTAGTTAACTTCGGTTTACTTAAGTTTGCTTCGAACCGGTTCAACCAATTTGAGCCAACTTTGAACCCTGTAAACTCAAATCAACCCCACTGACCAGACTAAAACTCCGGTTAAATCAGGTTCAATCTAGGTTTGAGTTTAGGACATATCCATCCTCAAAACTCAAACAATTTCACCAACTCCTAATTCAAACCCGTTATTGGGAACCTTTCATCCCTAAAAACCCAGGTGGCAGCTACACCACTAGGCCAATTGTAATGTTTCAAACACTCGCAACCAATTTTATGACACGAGAGATCGATCTTTGCTCCACAAATTTAAAAACTTTCAATGAAAAAACCTATGCAAGTTCACATAAAAAGCATCGAGAAAAATAATCTTTTCCTAATATTTATTTTTAAAATTTTCTTCTTTTCAAAAAAAAATTATTGCGAGTCCAAATTCTTAAAATAAAAAATCCGGTTAAGCGCATACATTATGATATGTTAATAATGAACAGGTTACAAAATTCTTGATCATACGTATCCAGCCCCTTGATGCTCCCGCGTTGGTGTACTTTTTCGTAATTTTAACCTCCCAAGTCCCGATCCCTACAGGATTATTTCAAAAAACGTAGCGCGGTAGCGCCTTTTTTGCCCGTGTCACCTCACTCTCGGGAGCTTCTTCGCCTTCAGAAATGGCGGATTCGATCATCCCCACCGTCAAACTGGGAATCCAGGGCCTCCAGGTAATCTCCAAGCACCGCTCCCGATCTTTATCTTGATTTTCACTTTTCATCTGTTTCTGCTTTGCTTATTTCCTCTGGAGTTCCTCAAGAAATGTTTTGCGTTCACTAACTCCCGGATTTCGAAGTGTTGGGGTTTTAGAATGCCACCCGGTTTGGCGGAAGGTGAAGACCATGTTTGGATCAGTCGAATTCGATCGAATCGGAACTCTGTTTCCGGAGAAATAGGGGCAATTTTTCCTGAGATTGGGTTTCAACAGTAACCCATTTCATAAACGTTTAAACATGAACTCCAACATATTTGTAAATCGGTTTCTCACGATTTCCATGTTCATTGGATTTTTCTGACTATACCTTGTGGCTTCTAACTCGGAAATCAGTTTTTCAGGATTTTGAATTCAGGAGGAAATTTTGTAACCGCGCACGAGAAATTTTAGGATTTGAGAATTCTGACTCGCTTCGGTGCTTCAGACGACCAAATTCCAAGTTTTTATGGCGAACAGGTTAATATGGGAAGTTGCGATTCATAGATCGGATAGGTGGAAATTTTGGAACCCTTACCCAACTTGATTTTACCTTAGACGCGTTCATTAATCCACCATATGAGCTGCTGGGTAATTTGGTCTCCTTGGGAAACTAGCCCTTGATTTCGGTGCTTGCAGTTCCAAGTTCGATGGTGCATCAAACATGGAACCCACTGCTAACTTACAATTGTGGTTACAGATACCCAATTTGAGTAAAAAATTTGGCACAGGGGGAGGGAGGGAAACCCAAGCACCTCTTTGCCACTTGCACAAAAATCCAAGCGTCTGTATAACTTACCAATCAAACATGATTCCTTGAGGGTTACGAGCCCATGGGTCTAGCCGTACACTTCTAGTACCAGGACAGCAAACAGGCACCATGAATCAAACAGGCACCCTTGCGTTTCGGAAGTGGACTCTTGAACGTGTTTGTGTTAGGAGGTGTACAGCAGGCAATTTTCTGCTTTGGTTCATAATCAGGTCAACCCAAACACAATTATATTTTCCGTGTCATGTCTTATGTTAGCAGCCTTAGGATCAAGTTTCCTGACTCGATCCAAATCAAATTGGAGTTAAACAGGTCCAAGTGAGGTTGGGTTTATCGGGAATGGGGTAGGCAATATGGATATTGATTGGATATCCTATTTTAAGTTTTTAACACGATCCACTATTTGAAAAGAAATTTACGTATATACGCTAGGCTATAGGGACGGTGTTTGTAGGCATTTTTTGGAATGCAGCTCTTCCTCTCTTTATGATGTCTATGCTATTAATGGGGTTAAAATTGGTCCGTGTGCTCACATCTGAACCAAATTGACCGATTTTAATGCGCTCTCTCTCTCACCCACCCTCCCCCGCCCACCTGTGTGTTTATGTATGTGTGTGCGGATGAGAGTACAATGATGTTATGTTAAAATATCTAAACATGGCATATTTCCTCTCTTGGTGTTGCTTTCTTGTAGGTATCCAAGTTGGGGTATGGTTGCATGGGACTTACTGGCGTATACAATGCTCCTGTATCTGAGGAAGAAGGAATTGCTATTGTAAAATATGCTTTTGAGAAAGGAATTACCTTTTTTGATACAGCTGATGTCTATGGCGCCAATACCAATGAGATCTTGGTTGGAAAGGTTAGCTTATCAATATGCTATAAATATACACACATCACAAGCAGGCAATGGAAAACAAATAAATAAAACTATCCTATCTAGATGTGTGATTTTCAATCTTGTCCAAGAGCATGATTTTTTTTATGCTTGCATCTGTTTGGTGACTTGGTCAGAACAATTATTTATTTTACATATTCCATGCTTTAAGCAAAAAATAATGAACCATTAATGATAGTGCAATGAATCAGGTCATTTTTTGAGATTTGCTGTAGTTCTGATATTAGGAACCTAGGACCTGAGAGGATTACAATGCCACACCGTTGATAACAGAAGCTTGTACGTATCTTTGGAAGCTACTTCTAGCTCTTTCTAGTCTCATTTCTCATTCAATGAAAGCTTTCACACAAAAACGTGGAAGATCTAGAACAAAAAAAATCATAAGTTGAGATCAGTGTTTCCTGTATTAAGGAACCATAGTCAACTTACACAAACTGAACTGATAGATAGTGCACAGATGGTTGCTCATATTTTCAGCAATTAGAAGACTTTTACTTGTAATAAACACAAATGTCATTTGGTAATTACTTCAAAGTTTAAGTCTTCAGCAAAAATACAAATTTACGTCCACTTTAAGAACATGATACTTTTCACTGGATATGATTCATACGTTTTCTTTGAGGCATGAAAAATAATATGTTAACTGATACTTACTGTATCAGAAAATACAGTAAGGTTTCAAGAGAGTGTAAAACAAACAAAAATAATTAAAACAAAGTTGACTTGAAGCCACAATGTAACAAATCAATCTGGTTCAATTTAATCTGAAGATAGCCAATTATAAGAATAAAGAATAGAAGGCCTCCTATATACAGGGAAGGTGGAGGAGGAGGAAGTATCAGAGAAGAAGAGGAACTTTTAGCTAGAATGGCCCACATGTAACCAGAGAGCGGCACCACTCCTATTGCTAGTAGATAGCTGGATAGCTCTCTGATGAGCTTGCCAATGCGGCAGGCTCAGCTGGCTTTAGCAGCCTCTTCAAAATGAAAATGTGTAAAAGCTCTGTTGGCCTGTACCATACGAATCTCTTACTTTGTACTAAAATTAATGTCACATCGGCAAAATTTGGGTCTATCATTGGGTATATAATTATATGCATAGCATGTCTATAGAGTTTGTATTTAAATTTATAAAAGTTTGTATTTGATTTTCATGTGAGTGATCAATTAAGTTATGAGTGACAATGCAGGCATTAAAGCACTTGCCTAGAGAGAGGATCCAATTAGCAACAAAGTTTGGCATAGTCAAGATTGAGCAAGGTGCTTTGGTCGTCAATGGAACCCCAGAGTATGTACGAAAATGCTGTGAAGCAAGTCTTAACCGTCTTGATGTAGATTACATTGATCTTTACTACCAGCACCGGGTTGACAAATCAGTGCCCATAGAGGAAACTGTAAGCTGATGAAAGCCTTTACTTGATTGGATATACTTTCTTGATCACATATGTTTAGGCTGTTGTTTCCTGTGGTGCGTCTGTTACTGTCTTTCACTGTGAGAACGATTTTCTTATTGTTATTGAACATTATAGAAATCTATAGTTAGCACCACAGAGAGACCATATGATCATCCTTCCATAGTCAAAGCTTTCCTTACCCTTTCCAGACAACTTACACGACTTTGCCAATTATCATGTAGGTTCTTGTCAAGAAATTGTACCTTGCAACTAATGAATGCTCCTATTGTTACTGGTGATGCTTTTGTTATCATAATTTTGCCAAAACTTGGCATTTGGTCTTCGTACTCTAAGATCTACAGCTGATGACAATTTGTCGAATATAACAGATTTCTCTCCCCTTTTAAGCTATCTTTAGTACAACTCTTGTACTGTTTCTTTTTGTAGTTCTCTGAGGTAGTGGTCTGTTGTTGATGAAGGGGATATCCTGCTTGTGTTGTACCTTTTGTCTTGTCAGTTGTTGATACTGCAAAGCAGCTTAGACATGGTGTTGTCACTTTATTATTCATGTTGATGTCAGTTCTATTGTGTTTCTTGATATGATGATGTAGGTGAGTGAACTGAAGAAGTTAGTTGAAGAAGGGAAGATAAAGTACATCGGTTTATCTGAAGCTAATCCCGACACAATATGACGTGCACATGCTGTTCACCCGATTACAGCTTTGCAGGTGGAGTGGTCATTGTGGACTCGAGATATTGAGAAAGAGATAGTTCCTCTTTGCAGGTTTCTTGGGCTTGTTTCACTTATATGCTTATAAATCTTGGATAATTTGATTATATCCTAAGAATTCCTGACTAAGAAGGTATAATCCTCTGTATTTGTCATTGTTATACTATAAAGTATAAATATAACAAGTTATTGAGAATATCAATTCCAAGATTTTCTTTTTTCAGTTTCTTGAAAAAATTGTCAATGATATAATTGCAGATTATCAGAAGAGTATCTTATGATGTTTGAAAAGGTGTCTTTAGAAATCTTGGATTTTTTTTGGTCCAAAAACTTTGCTGGTTTTACTTTTTTGTGTTTGAAATAGGCAACTCATTGATAGCATATCACCATACAACACAGCAAAAACAGATAAGTACGAACACAAGCTAAGGAAGAAGTTTTCCCCATCTCTAGGGGCCCCAATCTTGACAAGTCCAGCACCTTTGGTCGTGCAGATTTGATTGAGGATCTTAACTCCGATAACTGGAAAAGAAGCACTGCACTGATTAGTTTCATTTTGAGTGTTGGAGAATGATGACCGTACAAGGCCATTGCATGACAATGGCTAATCAACCAAGACTGTTGGCATGGATATTCCGGCTTAAGTCTGTGGGGTAGGTTTTTCTTCCTAGGCTGCATAAGGTTAGGGTGGCTACTACAGTGGTCATGACGTTTGAAAATGAAACATAGTCTTTACGATATATATTATGAATTGATTTAAGAAGTGCGTGCTGTTGCACAAATGCAGTGACTGTTTTTAAGAAGCATTTAAACAGACTAGTCTACTTATTCTTCTGACTGAAAATACTTGAAATGTGCTTAAAAGCATGGGTTCTGTCAAGAGAATAAATTTATGTTGCATGTAGGAGTTCTTCTAGACTAGACTGTTCAGTGCAGTTTTTATCTGGCAATTACCAACTGTACAGGGTGCGCTTTTCTTCTAATGTAGTTTACTTTGGATGCATTACCATTTTTATCTATCCAGAATGGTTCAACCTTGTAGAACTATTTCAGTGCAGTTTTCTTTGAACTAGCATTTGATGCAGAGAGCTTGGCATTGGGATTGTGCCCTACAGTCCACTTGGGCATGGCTTCTTTGGAGGAAAGGCAATTCTTGAGAGCTTGCCAACACAAAGCCAGCTGATACTGACTTAATTGATTTCATAAGACCAGATTTTCATTTCTGTTGGCTAACAGACCTTCAATACATATGACATTTTGTTGATCTCGGAGCGAGTACAAGTTTGGTTAATCTCCATTAGCGACATGCATAATTCTTTCCTGTAATGCACTAAGATATTGAAGCCAGTTTTTTTCTTTTTTAAACTTGACAGCAGATGTTATACCTGATTATGTGGGTGAGCATTTGATGTCCATCAAAAGTGGGGTTGGAAAACTTGACATCAGGATAATGCACCTGATACAAATAGCTGATCTTGACATCAGATAGTGCACCTGATACAAATGACTGCTGTTCCCTGAAATATAAAAATAATTTGTCATGGTAATTGTGGTAGTAGTTGATTTGATGGTTTTCTCTCTGAGGATCATTTCTTTTCTTTGAGAATGCGAAAAATGATGAGTGTTTCCTGTTTCCGGAACTTTGGGAGTGTTTCAAACTGTTATCGATCATGGTATCCGACTGATGTTGTGATTTCGTCTTCATTGAACAACTAGTCTTGTTCAATGTCTAAAATAATGGAAACAAATGGTGAGGGCCTGCAATTCGTAGTGATTTATTCCATACCTTGGAGGTACCAAGTTGCTCACCGCCTCCCAATGAGATCTGAAGCTCTTCATACTTGTCGATGAGCGTATAGTGAAATGTTTTCTCTGGCTCATCTCAATCGCTGTTGCAGCTTATTTATATTGGCTTGTTCGTGGTTAGGCAAATAAACTGCAACTTATGTATTTTGGCATGTTCAATGATTAGGCAAATGTATCTCAGAAGAAAAGACTACATTTGATGATTTTTTCCCTTTACATGGTCATCTAAGTACATTGGATCTTTTTGAGTCAGGAAGTCTGCATCGTCGACTTGTTCAGCATCCACGACCTTTTCCTAAGGATGTAGATATCTGTTATGCCTTTTTATGTTACCTTGCTGATGTCTGCCAAGCCTGTTCAGTTGGTAGTGTGTGGTAGCTTGCTTTAAAGGACTCCGTTACTCATCTTATCTAGCATACCCTCCAATGACAGCTTAAAAGCTGTTCAAGTATTTCTTTCTAAAGGAAAAGCGCTGTTGAAATTACTAAGCAAGAACTATCGGCAGGTCACACATCCCAGGTTTTCTGGAGAAAATTTCAACCAAAACAAGCGAATATTTACAAGTGTTTCAGATCTAGCTACAAAGCATGGGTGTACCGCTGCTCAACTTGCACTATCATGGGTCCTCCGTCAAGGTGAAGATGTTGTACCAATACCAGGTAACTCCATCTCCTTCACGCGCTCTTCTTTTTTACTCACTACTTGGTTGCTGTGTCACCTGGACGCACCAACTTGGCCACGTTCGTGTCATATCCCTGTGCTTGCTGATTTAAGTAGGAAACCTTAGAAAACTGAGATGCCTTCCTTGTATTATCTTGACGTGTCACGGTAACACCGCTTGGTTGAACTTGTATAGCCTCAATGTCCGTCTGGTGGCACATCCTTTTTTGTTCCTGCATCAGTGCAAGATGATTTTTCTTATGAATTGTTTCTGGCAATGTATATTGTTTGTGTAGGTACTACAAAGTTGAAAAATTTAGACGACAATATTGGCTCTTTGAAGGTGAAGCTCGGTGCTGAGGAGATGAAGGAGATAAGTGATGCAGTGCCTGAAGGTGAGGTTGCTGGTGTCAGAACTTACGAGAACATGGATAAGTGCTCCTGGAAATTTGCAATTACACCACCTAAAGTGTAACAATTGTTGGTATCTGTAATCTGGAAACCTTTCGAGTAAACTTTGTGGGAACTTCTTATTGAACATGAAAATAATGAATTAAGAGATTTTATCGCTCTCAGTGCCTGTACTCCATGGAGATTCGTTCCCCTGATATGCAAATTTTTGGCAGGTTTGGGGTAGGTAGATCCCCAGATTATATGTTATATTTTTAGGCCCTTGATTCAATAATCTTATCTTGCATGTGAGATATGTTGAGTGCGGTCATGCATGCATGCATACCCACACCACACTCACACCCACATGCACAGGCATGCTCATGCACATAGACACATGTAGATAATCGTGGTCAGATTTCAGTATTATTCAATGTGATAAATTATGTTTTTCTAATTTGGTTGCAAGTTTAAAGTACGACGGGGAAAAGGTTAGAGGTACTTCCGTCTCTGGTTTGTAGAGTGGCTGTGAATCACATATTACAAGTTAGTCTTTAACTTGTTATTTATAGTCGGAAATCCTAATGAGACAGGATCACATTTTGCGGGCTGTGTTCTTATCTAAGCGTTTCCAGTCAAGGTGTAAGATGATTCTCAAAATGGGACCAATTGTTTGTTTGATGAGATTCTTCCAGAACGTGAACTGAGCAAAGCTTTGTTTCTAAAGCTCAAGTGAAGTAGATTCTTTTCTCTTGAGCATGATCCTGTTGCTTGCATTCTTCTATCAGCTGACCTCTTGATGCTTCAGAGAGTCTTCCGTGTTATGGTGGTAAGGACCTCATCGTTGTGTCTTTTCGCTGGTTACTTGGTGGAGAGTTGCTATAGTCAGTTTACGAACTGATGTTGAATTAGGCTATTAACTGTCAAGTACTAAGGTTTTGATGTTATAGTGGAAAGGACAGATAATTATAAGAGATCATGTCCATGTGGGATCTGACTTGTTCTTGAGATTAGTGTCAGTGAGTTGTGAAATAGATGGCAAGAGCCACACTAATATGAACATGATTCTAAACCTCTCTCTCTCTCTCCACCATCATGGGAGGAGAAATTCGTGCAAAAAGCCCAAACTCCAGATCAAAAGGTATGAAAAAACAGTCGTGCTGAAAGATATTAGAATGTAAGTTTTTCCTCTTTACCCTTTTCTATCCCTCTTTGTACTGGTTCTCTTCTCTCTTTTTTCTCTTTTTCTTCCTTTTCTTCTTCTTCTTTCTTTTCAATATATTTGAAGCACTATGAGAATGTGAATAATTCAATCTCATACATTGGATCGAGCTTCAAGTCATCGATTACCAGGAAAATGGTTTGGAATGGTTGATGGTAAGAAGAAAACTTATATAGGAAAAGAGACATGTAGATGTCAGGAGTATCGAGGTAATTTATGAATTTTAGCAAGGATAAAATAACAATCAAAGTAAAAAAAAAAGAGTGTGTGGATAGGAAAAAGAGTGCTCCTATCAATTATGATAAACTTCTATATTAAGGGGATTACTATTTGCACACCCTTTTGCTATCCACACACTTTAAAAAAAAAAATAGCAAAATTAACCCTAATATAAATTATCTTTCTCCTCACACTGAGTTTCATTATTTCTCTCTCCTCTCTCACCCAATTTCAGTAAGGGTCTATCTTACAGAATCGCTTTGCTCCGACGATAGATGTTTCATTTAGCATTGTTGCTTTTTTGTATATAAACAATGCATATTCTTACGAAAGAAGAAAAAAGAAAACTCAACAACAAGAAAAATGAAATCAATAATAAGAAAAAGAAAACAACAACAATAAGAATAAAGAATAAAAGAATAAGAGAAAGAGAATTAAGAAACATACAAAAAATAAGGTAAAGTTCCCGACGAGAGAAATGCGACACAAGTAAGACTCCTTAATGAGAGAGATGCACCTCAATTGCATCTTCCCAATGAGAGAAACATAGCTAAAACATATCTTTCCCATTGTGGAGACACACCTATGTCGTGTCTCTCTCATCGGGAATAGGAATGCTCACGGAGTGAGGGTGGGGATCAGGGCCCCGTCCTTGTGATGGGGACCAAAATTCTTCTGTTCTTGCTCCTGTGTCCCTACAGAGACTCGCTCTCATGTACAATAACATTCTATTATAGTAGAAGCACCAAGTTCCTCGATAAAAGCAATCTTCATGTCAATGCACTTATATCGGTAAAAACAATCATGATTGAAGAATTGTGTCGAAAAAAATTGGTTCATTAATAAAGTAAAAAATTAACCTTTTGAAAAAATAATTAGTCAAGTTTAATAACAAGGAAGGATGATTGTATATAAAGTTCTACATTCATTTAATAAATGATTGTTATAGACACATACACCATATATATAGGATAGTTTTAATAGATGATTGTCATGGACACGTACACAATATATAGGATAGTTTATGTTTTATTATTGTGTAGTACGGTCAAGGAGAATACAAATTAGTATTGCCATTGCTCACATTTCTACTTTCCTTTTTTAATTCAAGTTGATGACAATACCTCGTTTTACTCTTTGACTAGATAAGTTTCATCAATTGCATAGGAATCCCAATTAAGTGAAAATTAAATCGTAGTAGATGTCATCAAATAAAAACCGTATTTGTTCATCTAGTTACATGAGCCAAACATTTCGGATGGTGAATCAAAAACCTAATGGAACGACTAGAATTGAGACAAGGAGAGACACTTACGGACATCACTATGAGTGTGAGAGAGGTTAGAGTATGGGGAGTGAGGAGCCTGACTTGAGAGCGAGAGTAGACCATTGGTCGTATTGTCCACTGATCGCCGATGAAGAGAGCCACAACAGTCAGCAACTTTTTCCTTTCTTAGGGTTTATTTTTTTGCTAGTTACATATTTATATTTTGATGCTATATTTTTAAACATAAATCTTAAAAATTAGTTCATGATACAAGATCCATGAGATGGTAGACATAGCAAGTGCTCTAGTAAGTCAAAGACTTTCCTCTTTTTCACTTGACTTGAGTAAAAAATTAGAATTTGTCTCACAATCCTCTTAGCTCTCTATAGTATTCGCTCATTGATCTATTGACTTGTTTGCATGTTTCTTATTTTTTTCAATAGTTCATATTCTTTTGTAATATTATTATTTTGTTAATAAGCTTTTGAAATTGCTCTCTAGAAACTGTCGATCTAAAGTACATGAATGTTCTTGTTACAGAAGGACTGTAATCACCATGAAATAACTAAGGCATCTTCTCAATTCCATTTCGAGAACTTTGGGTCGTCCTCATTAGGTTGTTGGAAGGTTCTCATTAGACAGTCCATTTTCCTTGAGCGAGAACTCCCAACTCTTTATATCTGGACCATTTGAAAAGTTCTTACCGTCTAGTTTGATGTTTGTGATTTGAAATGAGTTAATCTTCTCCTCAACCACCAATATTCTCCCTTTCTTTAGGTATTTAATAAATAAATAGCTTTTTGACACAAGGATTGGTTATTTTTATTTTTCGTACCTTCAAGAAAAATCAATCCAAAGTCCTAGATTCATTGTTGAACACTTGCGAAAACTTAGACCGCATCAACCGAGATATTTGACATGCCTGCTATCGCTAAATGCTGCCCATTGTGAATCGATAGCCTCTGATACAATGTTATAAACCAAACTTTATTGAATACAATCAACACAAATTACAAGGAATCAAGTTACTCCTATCGGTCGGTCCTTCACCACCTACATTGTAGCAGGTTGGTTTATGGCTGTTGGTTTCTTATTTTCATTAGGTTTTCTTTAACCATGGTTTACATAAGGCTGTTATAACTTAAAAAACAGAAACACCCCTGGTTAAGAAATGGACCATATTATAATACATTCCAAACCCAAGACCGAATAATGTACTCTTTAACATGGATCTTAGCTATGATATCAGGAAAAGAATCACTACATCGGTTAGTCTCATTTTAAGTGTTGGAGAGTGATGCCATACAAGGGCTATTCTTGTACAATGACTAATCAACCAAGACTGTTAGCATGGACATTCTGGCTTAAGTCTGTGGGGTAGTTTTTCTTCTTAGGCTGCATAAGAGACTAGAATGTTGACGTCAGATAGTGCACCTGATACAAATAACTGTGCTGTTACCTGAAATACAAGAATAATTTGTCATGGCATATTGTGATAGTGGTAGCTAGGTGGTGTTCTCTCAAAGGATCATTTCTTTTGCTCGAGAATGCGAAAAAACATCAATGCTGTTTTCCTGTTACTGGAACTTTGGAAGTGTTTCAAACTACTAGAATCGGGGTATCGTTATTTATGTTTTGGGGCATAAAAGTTTGACTATATGTTGTGGTTGCGTCTTCATTCAAAAACTAGTCTTGTTCAATGTCTAAAATAATGAAAACGAAAAGATGTTGAGGGCTTGCAATATGTAGTGATTTATTCTATACCTTGGAGGACCAAGTTGCTCACCACCTCCAGAGGAGATCTGAAGCTCTTCATATTTGTCTATTAGCATATAGTGAAATGTTTTCTGTCTCATCTCAAACTCTTGCAGCTTATTTATGCTGGTTCATCTGTGATTAGGCAAATAAAATGCAACTTATATATTTTGTCACGTTTAGTGATTTGGCAAATGTATCTCAAAAGAAAAGACTACGTGTGATGATTTTTTCCCTTTACATGGTCATCTAACTACATTAGATCTTTTTGAATCAGGAAGTCTGCATCATCCACTTGTTCAGCATCCATGAGTCATGACCTTTTCCTAAGGATGTCGATGTTGTTATGCTTTTTTAGGTTACCTTGCTGATGTCTCGCAAGCCTGTTCAGTTGGTAGTATGTGGTAGCTTGCTTTGGACGACACCGTTACTTATCTCACCTAGCGTGCACTACAATCACAGCTTAAAAGTTGTTGAAGTTTTTTTTCTTGAAGACGTGCTGTTGAAATTACTAGGCAAGGACTATTGGAAGGTCACGAATTCCAGGTTTTCTGGAGAAAATTCCAACAAGAACGAGCGGATACTTTCACGTGTTTCAGATCTAGCTGCAAAGCATGTGTCATCTCTGCTCAACTTGCACTTTCATGGGTCCTCCATCAAGGTGAAGATGTTGTACCAATACCAGGTAACTCCATCTCCTTCACGCGCTCTTCTTTTTTACTCACTACTTGGTTGCTGTGTCACCTGGACGCACCAACTTGGCCACGTTCGTGTCATATCCCTGTGCTTGCTGATTTAAGTAGGAAACCTTAGAAAACTGAGATGCCTTCCTTGTATTATCTTGACGTGTCACGGTAACACCGTTTGGTTGAACTTGTATAGCCTCAATGTCCGTCTGGTGGCACATCCTTTTTTGTTCCTGCATCAGTGCAAGATGATTTTTCATATGAATTGTTTCTGGCAATGTATATTGTTTGTGTAGGTACTACAAAGTTGAAAAATTTAGACGACAATATTGGCTCTTTGAAGGTGAAGCTCGGTGCTGAGGAGATGAAGGAGATAAGTGATGCAGTGCCTGAAGGTGAGGTTGCTGGTCTCAGAACTTGAGATAGAATGGATAAGTACTCCTGGAAGTTTGCAATTACATAAGCGCGCCTATGTATGAAAGTTTCAACGCTAGAGGGCAAAACCACATCGCCCCAGGTCCATGGGGTTGATCTTTTTCAGGTATCATCATGCGAAATATGAGTAATTAGACGCTGTTCTGTTTGCCAAGTTCAAGGGAAGGTGTGAAATATGTGTGTGTGTGTGTGTGTGTGTGTGTATACATACCGAGGCTAGACTAGTAGTAGGGGGAACCCACCTATATTATCCTAGTTCGTCAAAACCTCCCTTGAACTTGGCAAACAGAACAGCGTCTAATTATTACTCATATATATATTGAGAGAGAGAGAGACCTTGAACGTGATCGTGTTTGAGTTTTGACCATTTATGCGCAAGAGCACCACCTTTCAGGTACTTGATGAAGACCAAAGATGACGAACCGGCCATTTCAGCGCCTCAGCATGCATGTCATCAACCTCTCCGACCTCACCTGTATTTACCTGCCATATCTAGCTAATAGAAGAATCAAAGGATCCATTAGTTATTTGGTGAAGACCTGCCTTCTCTAACTAATAGAAGAAGTCGCCTATCTTTTGTGAGGATTTATACCAAATCTTGGATCCGACTATAATCTTTAGAATTTTATGTGAAAAAATAAAATATGAATGCAGTTCTTTGGGTATTGTTATGAGATGGCTCTTTGATGCCTCCTTTGCTCATCGACCTGTAGGCCTTCCGATCATAAAACAGCGTCGACAAGCCCTTGGTTTTGGATTGGATTGTGTGTTGGAATGACTTCCATTGCCACATCTTTCAACACAATGGAAGCTTGATGTCGTATGATAGGAAATAAGTATCAAATCGACCCTTCAAAGTGCGATCATTTGCAATCATAAGAATATTTTTTTCTGAACCAAGACTTTAAAATTTCTAGAACATTTACAAGCGTTTACAATTCACTAGCTGATAGACAAAAGTAAACAATGGGCTTCATTGTTCAGGCAAGTAACCTGTTCCGTTTGTACATTTTTAGATTCTTTAATGCATCTATAGGTTCTACGCTCACTCATGAGGGCTAATTGGTTGGCAAATCATGGCGTTCATCAAGAATTGTAACTGCGGATGTGGGTTTCACCAGCCTCACTGACTTGTTTCTGTCTCTACCAATGCACATACGTAATTGTGCGTGACCCCTGTTTCAACCCTGCATTGCACACATGCGGCGTCGCGCACATTGCAGAAGGCTCTTCAGAGTTTAGCTCTTGGCACATTTCTACGTAGTGATTTAGGGTCTATTATTTGCTTTAATATGTAATAAGTAGGTCGTGCGTTAGTTTATTTAGTGTCTTTGATTAGCGACGAACCACTAGGATCCGAGCTTAGTTCATTTGGGTCTAGTTTTTTATCATTGGAGTGCCTTTTGGTTCACTATTTGATTTGGTTCTGAGCAGCTTATTAGGATCCATTTCTATTTGGTGTAGATGATTATATAAGCTCTTTTTGAGCTCTTGTAATGGAGTACAGCAATTGAATAAAAATTTCAGCTATTGGAATGTCTCCTTCCTCTTTCTTTGTGGTGTGATAGAAGAGCTGATCAAGGGGCTTAGGTAGTGGGCGACACCAGCAGCCACAGCCTATTGGAAGAGATAAGCTATGTGAGAGAGGGATGGCTGAGCGGTTCACGGGTTTTGATTGATCAAAAAGAAGAAACATAAAGTGCATTATATGCTGCTTGAATGTTGAAGCAGTAGAGATTTTTTATGGTTTTCGATTCACGAACAAGTTCATTGGTTTCTATAAACTTCTGATAGTGATGGTCATATGCTGAGGTGTTAAAGACGACCACAAGAATTGTTAATTTAACTAAAAGGATAGATTCGGATTGGTCATAAGCCAAAATGTCCATAATGATAAAAAAAAACTGCATGACTTAGTTTTCTTGCTCAAAATGGTGTTTAGAAGTTCTTGACGAAGTGTTACACTATCACAATTCTTCTATCCCTTTGTCTCTCTATAAATACACCCAGAAGTAGTACAACAGTTCTACGCTTGAGCTTTTCTCTGATTAGCTTTTCCATAATCTTCGAACATGGCAAAATATATTATGCTGGTCTTTCTTATGGTGATGCTGATTGTGGCAGCTGAATTTGCTAGTACAGCAAATGCAATAAACAGTACGCTCACAGTTTATGAAGGACATCATTACCACCCTTTTTCTCAAAAGATCCGCAGTTTCCACTGTCGCAATCTCAAGTATCATGGTTCATACAAATACAAGCATGTTGATCCAGATATAGTGTTCGAATTCCATACTCTTGTTCATTGTCAAGGGCACAAGCATAGATTACCTCCATTTAATACGAATCAGCCAAATCCCTTCTCCTGGAAGAGCGTCTGGGTTGGTTCTTATTATTGAGTGTATGTCATGAGGTGTTCGTATCTTATATCGTTTATATATATACATCTAAATAAAGAAAGAGGGTTACCTCTTTCATCTGTGTTTATAGTGTGTATTGAGCGTATGCCATGAGATGGTGGTGTTCCTGTCATATATCGCTTGCGATTATATATACATCTAAATAAAGAAAAAGGGTTGCCTCTTTCATCTGTGTCTAAAGTGTTTGGAGTTCATCATTGTGCAATGTAAAATAAGTGTACTATGTACTGTCACACCATTTGAATAAATGAGTACCATATGTTTGTTACGTGCATGACAATGAGCCAAGTCTCTTCTCGCTTAAGCGATCGATCGACTTGAAAGAACTTTCTAGTTATTGATCGTCTAATTTCTAAGTGTTGTGCGTGTCTTATATTGTGCAATATTTAGAGAAAAAAGTTATAGAATAAAGGAAAAACATAACCTCTATCTTGATTAATCTCTACCCAATTTTTTTTTTGAGAGGGGTGGGGGGGCGTCATATATAAGACATATGAGACAGGAATCTTGCCATCAGATCTTGATTCTACAAATGCTTTTTATTAAAACAGTTTGCATCAACTAAATTAACGTGTGCTAAGGTTTGAAATCTTGAATCCAAGTATATAAGCGATGTCCGTCCTTTCCAAAGACTCGCATATCTTCTTATTCTTTGGAAGTGTTCACTTCCAATAAAAATAAATTACGCCAATTCGAAAAGACTTTCAAAAGCTTTAATATATAACATCCATATATACAATCTCTCTCTCCTATATTATATTGTTTCGATCACTACCATGTATAGCAAAATACTTTTCCTAGTTATTGATTCACATAGCTAGCAAGAAAACCCTCCTCGGTAATTTAGTCGTGAGAAAGGGCCTTTTCTGGTGCTGTTCGTCAAATCATCGAGTTTTACAGACGTGAGACCTCCAGAACGTCAGCCATTGCCGTCCCACTTCTTCGGATTTGTCCTAGTGGCTTTTTTGCCACAGGTTTGAGACCATAAACATATTTCGTACGATCTATCGAAATATTAAAGGATGTTTGGGATATGACATTCGACTGAAAAAACCTTCAAGCAGGAGAAAAAAAACTTTCGGCGGTAGGAGAGGAAGACACTGATTGAACTACTATTTGTTCAAGTAAAATAATAAAAGTCAACTAAGAAAATTTCAAAGACAATTTTGAGTGAAATTTTTCTAAATAGTTGAACACAGATTCACTGACAAAACTTTTGCCAACTGCACGAGGGGTTAAAAAACTTAGAGATTTTCGTGGTTTCTCAGGAATCTCTAAACTTTCGATAGTGATGGTTTAATGCTCAGTGACCAAAGAGAACCATATGCTATATACACATACATATATATCAATTTAATTGATTGAACACAAAAGAAAAAAGTTAAAAGTCACATTAAAGCGTCAATTTCTAGATGCTATTAGGCATGTTCCACGACTGTATTCTGCTGGTCGTTGGCTCAAACCAGGAAGAAATTAGAAAAGAAGAGTCGTTCGTTAAATTGGTTTGTTAGACTGACTAAAATGTTTGGTTTGAATAGTTATAAGCCAATACTCAATGATCAAAACCAGCTACATGACTTGGCTGGGTTGGATGTTTTTGTCAAAGACAATAGAAGTTTGCACATGATAATATATTCCTTTTTCTAAAGTCAAAATTGTTAAGTTGGAATCCATTGTTCTCCTGTAGTGTTCTGTTTCCAGTTAGATTTAGTGTTCGCTAAAGGAAATTGTCAAAGTATATTGCCTCCAAATGATGACCATCATACCCTTCCCGTCTCCTGAAATAGTGTTACAGGAAAAGGTTGTAAACATGAGATGAGAGAGAGATTCTCATGTGAGAATGAGAATCTAATTAATGAAATGCTGTTTTATGAGAATATAATGAAATATATACCAGGTTCTCATATATATATATATATATATATATAGAGAGAGAGAGAGAGAGAGAGAGAGAGAGAGAGGTAGTGGCAAATACATAAACTCTTTGGTGCATAGTCTTGCATAAACATCTTTGGTTCAATGTTTAAGATGAATAGTTAAGGTGATAAATAAAAAATATTTAATTCACATGGTGTATTTAATATAAAATATAAAAGTTTTATTAGAGATATTTATGTAAGATTATGAATCCAAAGACATTATGCATTTACCACTCCTCTCTATGCACATATGTAACATGATAGGTACTAGTATATCTAAAAAAGTCAACCATCCATTTTGAATTGGAAGGTTCAAATTTGGATTTAAAAAGTACACCTATAAGAAGTACATATTTTTTGAATTAAAATTTCTTTTTACTTTTTTATTTCAAATTTAAATAATTTATCACTTAAACTAGTTTATTAAAGTATACCACTAAGTATTTGGAAACTTGTTAGGTCCCACTACTCATTCGAGTCAGGCCTACAATTAGGGAAAAGCTCTTTAAGGGGTGTTTGGTGCAGAGTTCGAAGTGGTTTGGATTCTCACTTTTGGGATTAAAATGCCAAACCTATACCTATCAAACACGAAACAAAGTCGGACCATGAAACTGAGCCAATTTTAAACCACAAAACAAAGCCCATGTTTGAAGGCGGGCCCAATGATTTGGGTGCAACCTTAGTCCTTGAAACCAAGTACCACGAGATGCTCTCGTGCTCTCTCCCTCTTCCTCATTTACCTTAACCTCATTCTGTCAATGAAGTGTTGTTGCTAATCTTCACCATCACCTAAGTAGGATTCTTCCCCATTTGCTTTCTTTCTTCTTCACTAACAATGGCTGTCACCATCACCCAAGTACGATTATTCCCCATCTGCTTTCTTTCTTCCCTTGCTTAATTTCTTCTTCTTGTTATGCTCCTCTCTTCTTCTCTCATGTTTTCCTTTTCTTTTTCTCCTCCGACACTATGTCTCAACCACCCTCGTTGCCTCCTTTCCTACTCAATCACTTAACTCCAGTAAATGAGTTTGATTGATAATATGAATAAGCACCACTTTTCGTTTGATGAGTCACAGAAATTGCTTACCATTTGAAATGCCAAAAGGATATGAAGTTGTAGAAACTACGTACTTTTTGAAGAGTTATAGTACGCAAATTAGTGCTGAAAATCTAAAACTGGTGCAACCTTTTCTCTTAATCATCCACGTTGCATTTATTTTTTTGTCACTGAAACAGAAAAGCGCTCATCTCAAGCTTAGCATGGCTTTTTTCGCTTGGAACTAACATTCTAACGAAATTTCTCTAAAAAATAGAAGAATTGTTGATCAATTCATATGTATATAAATATATATGTTTATTTCTGTAATCTGATTGAAATAAGTTGTTGTAACATCTTTTAGAGTGTATTGGCGAGTATTTTCTTTTTGAGTGGATTGGGCATAGTTTGTATTGCCCCTGTGGTCTATGCGCCACACAAATACCTAAATCACTAGCATCCCAATTTTAATCTGTTGCTTTTAGTTGGCAATTGAGAAGCCGTTGTATATTAAAACTCATACAGAAAATGTTGAAATATAATATTGGAAAAATAAAATTAAAAAAGTCTTAGTTTCATGCAAATCAAAGGGTAAATCAACAAATTGAGTATGAGGTTCATCAACAAATCAAAAGCAAAACAAACATGAAAACATAGATGATTCGTATCATAGTTTTCAATGTCTTGTAAACCAGGAATAGTTCTAATATAAAAGGCATGGTATCGTGAATCAAACAGACCCTTCTTAAGAGTCTCCATTCACAACGGTGGAACCAAGAGTTTATACAGTAGAGATTTTTTTCCTACAGAAAATTAAATTGAACAACCTTGCGCCTGCGTCCTGCTTTGAGGAAAGATATTAGCCTTCATTTGAAAGTCGTGTCGGACGTACCGCTCAGTACCGTGCGAAGCGATTCGCATCCAACGCAGAAACCAAGTTCCCACAGGTAGCCAGCCGCCCTAGGCTCAGAAAACGAGTTCGTTTCCTTGGGTTGATCTTCCTGTGGAAGATGAACACCGAGGGGTTGAAGGGAGGAGGTATGGAGGTCAAGGAATTCCTTGACGTTCCTTCTCCTTCTTTTTTCTCTTCTCTAATCGAATCCAAATGTGTTCCTGCCGTAAGTACTCTCTCTCTCTCTCTCTCTCTCTCTCTCTCTCTCTCTCTCTCTCTCTCTCTCTCTCTCTCTCTCTCTCTCTCTCTCTCTCTCTCTCTGTGTGTGTGTGTGTGTGTGTAATTCCTAGCTGTCTAACCAGATGAAAGATACTCGAAACCAATACTAAAACCTCCCTACCTTTCTCTCTATGAAGGTGTTTCGTGGTTGTGTGAAGGAATGGCCTGCTATCACCAAGTGGAACCCTTCAAATGGTGGCCTCGACTACCTACAGGTTTCTTCTTCTTCTTGGTTTTGGTTTTCCGGTTTTTTGGTCCTACAGAATGAACGGTTTCATGCAGCCTCCTAATTTTTGTGGTGTCGAGTTACCTATGACCTCTGCAGTTGGTTTTGGGAAATGTTGTAGCAAATATGATGGTATTTATTTGTTATCTCATAGGAATTAAGTGTGGTACTTGCAATTCGTATCGTGCACATGTCAGATTCTTTACTAAAGCAAATTAATAAAATTGGCAATTACATTCATTAAATATTTCACACAAAAAAAGGGGATATGAGGTAGCGTTTCTGAAGTGAGCTTCGACTGAGTTAACTGTCTAAGCGACCACTTACTACTGATGTTGATTTATAAGAGCATTCATCTTGCCTGAACAAACTGAAATCGAACAAAATTATCATATCTTGCAAGTTTTAGGTGCACAGGGTTCAACTCTGAAATATGATTTTCTGATATTTTCCTTCCCTTCTGTTGACTATCAAAGACTCCTGCAGACTTTTAAAAATAATCTCTCTAAATCGAGAATTGAGAACAGTGCTTGTGCTTGAATATGTAGATTTTCTTGGTTCTGAGTCTTTGTTTGGGTTCAGGAGTTTATCTTTCTTGCAATATATGTTTCTGGTTTTGCACGAAGGAAGCTAGTTGTGATGTTTTAAATATATCAGGCTCTGGTGGGATCCAGTTCCGTTGAAGCTATGTTGTCCAGGTCCGGTCCTTCTTTTTATGGCGATATTAAAAGCCACGAAAGGGTAAGGTTTCTTTCTGCTACATTCTGCAGCAAGTGCCTATTTTGTTGCAATATGTGATTTACTGTTTTTAGCTTCTCTTCGGTTTCTATATTTCCTTGTGCAACTGATTTTATGTTTTTCCCTGTATTAATAGGTTTCTTTGGCATTCTCTAGCTTCGTTAGCTATTCTAAAAGATCACATGCACACCTAGGAGAAACTGGCAATCTAGATAATTCAAATGTGAGAAGCGAAGAGGAGGTACCTGTTAACTTGGATAAAGCATGCCCACCTCTCGGGGAAGAGTTTTCTCATATTTATTTAGCTCAGGTTAGTAATATCTATCTCATGCTGTTTCCTTCATACACCTATGGGATCTATTTCACTATTTAAGAGGCTTATCTTTGGAGTTAGTCGTACATTGTTGTGCTGCATGCATATGTTGTCATAAACATCGAAGAAGATGCTAGTAATGATTTCCTTATCTTTGCCAGAAACAGAAAAACAAAAAGAGGTGTAAGTTATGATTCTAATAAATGCTCTATCTGGACCTTGGGTTTGTTGATTCCCAAATGTGACTGCATATTCATTATCTCACACATTTTTTGGAAACTATGCCTTGATTTTACGTTTATTGCACTCCCTACGTTAGTATCTTTATAAATTTCAATAATAATTCTTATTTCATTTAGATTGGTTCATCTTTTCCTGTTTTCTGGTCATTCATGATTTAGATGACTTTTCTTCTCTTTAACTGACAGGTTCCACTTTTCAGTGTCGATAACAAAGAACCATCTTCACTTCATGTTCTTCAAGCTGATTTTGAGACGGTTTGGATTTTCTCAGTACACAAATCTGAGTATAATTTATTTGTACTAAATTTTTATCTTGTCGCTATACTCGTCTTTCTGGAAGCTCTCTTGGATTATAAGTTTCTGAACCTAGTTCTTCTTTCTGCTTTTATCAAACCTTCTTCTTGTTGGATTAATTCAGAAGCTTTTCTGTCATTGTAGCCTCCTCTTTTGGGTGAAAAATGCTTGTCATTCATCAATTTCTGGATGAATAATACTCAATCTAGATCAAGTATCCACTATGATCCTCATAATAACCTTCTGTGCATAGTTACTGGTTGTAAGACAGGTATGCTGCTTTACCCTTTTGCTTTCCTTAGTGTTTAATTGATGTAAATTTTTGCTTTAACCGTGCAAACCTGTCTCTTGAGGCAAAAAAATCTCCAAAACTAAAAGCATTCAAAATAGCAGTGTGAGTCACTTGATTTAAGGAGATTGAGGTTGAGAAAAGTTGCACAAATTAATAGATGTGAGTCACTTGCTTTTTCTTTGTTTCCTCATCCTGCACCTGCATATCCACATGCCTAGTCAAAAACAAAAAACAGATCCATTCCAGTGATCTAATTCTTACTTCTTCATCTCAGTGTGTTTGTGGCCACCCTCTGCTATACCTTTCCTGTATCCATTGCCTCTGTATGGGGAGTCTTCTAATCACAGGTGCGCGAGCCAGTTTTCTGCCATGCAATTAGGTGTTGTCATATTCTCGTTTTCCTATGTCTATTTCAACATTTCCCCATGTGTCTCAAAACGTCTTGATCCTCTTGTATTTCCATGTGATTACATGATTTGATGTCTTGATATTCCAGTGCTGTTGACATTGAACACCCTGATCTTTCCATCCATCCAAGGGCCAAACAATCTGTGAACCACTCTCACAAAGTGACACTAGCTGCTGGTGATGCACTTTTCATACCTGAAGGCTGGTGAGATTTTTCTTGTATTTGAATAGCTCTTGAATATCTTTTTATTTGGTTGGATTGTCTTTTCTTTCTACAAGTCATACATTTTATCCCTTTCCTTTGGTGGACTTATTTCATCTTACTTTCATATGAGGCATTTGAATTTGGCTTTGTGGTCAGAACCTAACTGTTATATTGTCTGAACAGGTTTCACCAAGTAGATAGTTATGATTTGACTATTGCAATCAATTTTTGGTGGCAATCTGACATAATGTTGGCAATGAAGGAACATATGGATGGATACTATTTACGCATAGTTTTAAGAAGGTTTTGAAGCTTATCTTCTTAGAGTGATTTTCTGGATCAATGTTCATTCCTTTATCATCATCCTTCAGTTATTCGTTCATTTTTTGTTGTCTATCTATCTAATTGAGCTGTCACAATTTATCTCCTTTTGTTTCACAAATGTGTTCCCGTATTTGGCGTTGGCCTTCTCTTGTTCAAAGACTGATGGACAATGAAACCGTAAGCATAAACCTTGCTTGATCTCAAGTTATGAACTCCAGAAAGGAGATTCTATATGTTTTTTAGTTTAATATTTTCCCTTACTAATTTAGGACAGAAACAAATATTGAATGGAAGCTATGCAGAAAGTTGGAACTCTGAAGAGAAAACTCCTTGTCAGCCAAGTGACAGAGAAACAGGAGGTTGCTTTTACGTTGTTTATGCAATCTTGACTCCTAGTATATACTTTTTCTTTGTCATGCTTTGCCAGCAGAAATATTAGCTTCTCCTTGTTAATTTCTAAAAATTACAATTATGTCATTTATATTGAAATTTAAATCGAGTCAAAACTTTTTGTTATAGCAAAAATCAATTCCATTATTTGTCTATAAGCTAATACTGTTGGCTAAAAGTTTGCTTTTCAGATGCAGGTTTCTCCTCTTCCACGGAAGCCGAAGTTCCATGCACTGTGGCTTCTTTGCGAAGTCACAGTGACCTAGAAATGAATCAAAATGCATGTAATAGGAATCTAACTTGGAAAGACCAACAGTTAGAACATGAGGCATCTCGAATTCTTTGTCAGCTAGTTTCTGTTGTTCATGAGAAAGTAAGCGTTTCCAGTCAAGGTCAGTTGGTATATTCAGATGATTCCCAAAATGGGACAAAATGTTTGGTTGATGAGATTCCACCAGAATGTGAACCAATCATTACAAATGAAATAGACTCCTTTTCTCTTGAAAATGATCCTGTTGCTTTCATTCTTCGATCAGTTGACCCCTTGATACTTCAAAGAGTCTTCCGTCTTATGGTGGTAAGGAGCTCATCATTATGTCTTTTCGTTGGTTACTTGATAATCCTTTCTATGATCAGTTTGGGCATAGCTATTGAATTAGGTTACTAACTGTCAAGTACTAAAGGTTTTGATGTTATAGTGAAAAAGGCATAGATAATTAGAAGTAATCATGTGGATGTGGAATGTAATTTGTTCTTGAGATTAATGTTAGTGAGTTGTGAAATAGATGTCAAGAGCCATACTAATACAAACATGTTTCAGAAAACAACATGAACAACCAAGCCCACTAGGTGGGGTCAGCCAGATGGATCCTTTGATGCCATAGAGCTTGATCTTGTTTACGATTCAAAAAGAGAAAATAGGGAAAATAGGGAAAACTTTTTTTTACTGTAGATCAGTGGTAAGTGTCAAGCACTACAATTGCCGGTCTGGAACCCAGATGTGTAAGGAGAAGGGTTGCATTAGGTAACCAAAGGCCAGCATAGAACTCAAAGTTACATTTTCACCATTGATTCTGCAAATAAAGCATGATCTTTCTTTTGTCAAGTTCAATGCTAATGGCATAGTATCAAGTTCAATGCTGCTAGAGAGTCCACATAACTGACCCAGCCACCCCACTGAGTGTGAGAGTCTGAGAGAAGGTTGGTTTAGTATCAGTGGTAAGTGTCAACAAACTTAGGTGGCAGTATATGTTGATTTATGTCAATAAACAAATTAAATAGATAAATGTGTGCACATAAGATCACTAGTTGATAGGTATTTGTGTGAACGGTATTTGTGAAAGGAGTGATTTAGGAACACAATGACAATACACATGAATATAGATTGTGTAGCTAAATTGCTTTTTTTGTTGTATTAATGAGATGTGTCCTTTTTTGTTCTCAGCAAAGCTTTCCTAGAACACTAGAAGCTCTTGTTCTGCATGTGCTTTCTCCACCTGCAGCAGAAATTTTGACTCAAAAGTTTGAGGAGATGGATAAGATAACCACAAGAGAAGAGCAGTATGTCAAATGACCTTGCTTTGCATCTGCATGCTAATTTTGTTCAGATTGTTTTCTATTCCTTTCATCTTTCTTTGATTTATAGTCCATATAAGTTTTGACAACTGTTCCTTTTACTCCAACCTATCATTTCAAGTCTTCTGATGTAAATCGGAGGAAAGAATGTTGGACATATTTATGCTATTTTTATTTACTAACTTCTGGTTCTGTTTTCAGGATTGAGTTCTATGGTCTTTTCTATGGTATTTTTGAGGATCAGGGTGCTGTCATGGATGCTATCTTGAATGGCAAAGAAGCATTTGGCTTTCAGGTAGCTGCATATTCTATTTACTGGAGTTTGCTTAGGCAAAGATTTTATAGCTTTATTCTTTTGGTTGAAAATTAGCAGAAGATTGATACTATCTTACCATCTGGCCCTTGGCAGTATGGACCACGAAATATTTTAGATGCTGCAAGATTGCACGCAAGTTCTTTGAAATGGCTATATTAGTTAAAATGATCATAGGAAAGTCTGTTAGAATGCTTTATGTATACGATCTGATGTGATGAAATCGTTTAGATAGGTATTGTGTTCATTTCTTGTGGTACATTCAGAGACAATACTGGATATGTTATGAGTTCACTTCTTCAGTCAGCTTTTCTAATGGACCCGGGTACTTTAGATAAACCATTTCCAGAATTGAAAAGGTTATTCTTTGTTAATTATTTTTTTGCGGAGATGGATGTCATTATAATAGAAAAACAAAAACTAGTCTATCTTTTGTTGGTCGACTACCAACACCAAAATTAAAATCAAAAGAATCGTTCTTCACTTCCTTATTGGGGTTGGGTACATGGACTTTTAGTTCTCATTGTGCTTAATCTTGTGTTACATTTGCATTTAAGTCTAAAGAAGCAAGATGATGGTTTCTCATTCTTTGTACACGTTTGAGGCCTTCCTTTGCACCATTTGAAGCGCACCATCATATTGCCACCTAATTTCACCTGGTTGACTCTTCAAATGTCCAGACCTCCTTAATCATGTCTTTATTTTTATGTTTGTTGGTAACACCAACTTTTCCTCTAATGGTCTCATTGTATACATGCTCTTCCCTTGTATAGGTCATCCATCTCAACATCTTTATTTCTGCCACTAACTTCTTTTGCATATGTCGATGGTTGACTGACAGCACTACGCTATGAAGGGTTATCTGGTCTTGCTACTGCTTAATAGTAGTAGTTTGTCGTCACATAGGTCACCTAATGCTCATTATTATGTCATTTTTCTTGATTGGTATGGAAATCTTTTACTGATTGAAATGAAAAAGCGATGGCACATCAAGAAAGTGTAGAACTACTCAAGTTTGTGTCCTGGTTTGAAAACCTTATATATAATGGAATCGTGTAGACTATATAATGGGTTCTTCAGTAAGTGCATGTGTGGTGTAGCATACCTCCAGCGTCATTATGTGCTATCAAAACGGAGTATCACCTCCAGGCTCCAGCTTCTGTAACTTCACAACTCCCTGTATAAAGTAGAGTCCACCTTCACTAAAAGTAGTTCAAGTTGTGAAATAAACTGAGGCTTTGAAGAGAATGGTTGCAGTTGCAGAATGCGCTTATTTTACTGATAACTGTAACTTGTAAGTTATAATGGGCCTTTGGGTCAAAATTTCCTAGTAGTTTGTTGCAGAGTAAATGCAAACCCAAGCTGGGACCAGATTCTGCATGAGTGGATCCAATGAGTTAAATATCAAACAAAGTATCTTGCATGCGTGTACCCTGCAGCCACTTCTATCAGGCCACAAAAAACATATTATTCCCTTCAATCGAAGTTTGATGGCTCAGTAACATAGACGTCTAAAGGCATGTGATTGTTACGCTGCAGTCACGAGTAACTTCTCATGTTTCACTTAAGTTTGACAAGCCAACAATGCTTTTGAGAAAAGCTTTCCATTAAGTACCATTCAGAGCATATCACGCATGTTTGCTACCAAAAATTTATGTCCTGTAAGTTTTGAGCATTGTTGTGTTGTGCATTTTCAGATATTGAGGAATGTGCTGTATCAGCACCTTGGAGTTACATGTGATAGATCCAAGGATCTGTCTCAAAGATGTCATAAATAGTGCAGCGGGTTACTTTGTCATCCTACCACTGAGCATTTGTTTCAGTCTTCAGGCTGCTTGATGCTCTCCTAAAAACTACTCTGTGGTTGATGTCGTCCCTCTTGCAGTATTTGTTTACTGTTCAATTGCCAGCTACACGGCTAACTCATTTCCCACCTATCATGCTTCGGATGCTTGTAAGGGAGACTTTTCAATGTTCATTCTGCTTCAACGATGCTGTGGAGGCTTATAAATGAGAGTATCCTGCAAGATTGTTGCGACAGTGTTAGTAGCTCGTTTTGGTCCTCGGGTTGGTACCTGTTCTAGAGGGCATTGTATAATAAACTTTTGCACGTAATGCTGTCTGAAAAGTCGGGAGGAACCTTTTTGCATCTACATCCTGAACTTTTTGGTAGCAAATATTACACAATGCTGTGTTTCAAGTCTCTCTCTCTCTCTCTCTCTCTGGTATGTCCATATGGTTTGCAGTTGGCAAATGCAAAAACTGTTATTATTACAGTTTGAACAAGCATTTCGGAAACTTGAAGCTTATGCATGGTAAAATCTCTTTCCATTTGATTTTATGATGCACGCTGGGTTGGTTATCGGCTTTTTTATGTTAAATTGTTGATTAACATGATTGATAGATGTCAATAGCATTAATTTAGGCTGGGATGGCTTAATAATCTACCAAAAAATTGAATTATAGACTACAAAAGCTGTAAAACGTGCTTGTGATGCAATAAGGGGATCTAGCTTTAACCTTTTGAAGTGATCATGTTTATACAGAAATTGATGCAATAAGGGGATCCTGCAATAAGGAGATTTAAATGGACATGTTGGTAAAGAGGCATTAGGATATCAAGGGATTCATGGAAACTTTGGTTTTGGGGATATAAACGAGGAAGGTAGGGAGATTTTAAATTTTGCTATGGCATTTGATCTCTTTATAGTCAATACAATCTTCAAAAAACGAGATGAACATTTAATTACTTAAAAGAGTTGCTTATCACAAACACAAATTGATTACTTTATTTATAGAAAAAAAGATAGAGTGTGTTGTAAAGATTGTAAGGTAATTCAAGGAGAAAGCTTAACCACCCAACATCGACTTTTAGTTATGGATTTGCAAATAAAAAAATGGACAAAGAAGAAAAGAGTGCATCGAGCTATTCGGACTAAATGGTGGAACCTCAAAAGCGAGAAAGAAGATATATTTAAACAGAAAGTCCTTCAAGGAGATGTTTGGAATTATGTTGGCACACCTTGTGATATGTGGAACAATATGACTATACATATTAGGAAAGTGGCGAAAGATGTGTTAGGGGTATCTAAGGGAGGTGTATCGGCACAAAAAAAGCTTGGTGGTGGAGTAAAGTAGTACAAAATAAAATCAAGGCAAAGAGAGAATGTTACAAATTACATTATGCTAAGAAAACTAGTAAAACTTTAGGAGCTTATAAGAAAGCAAAGAAGGAAGCAAAAAAAGCCGTTAGTGAAGCAAAAGCTAAGATTTGGGAGGACTTACATAAAAAACTCAACTCAAAAGAGGGTGAAAGAGATATTTTTAGGATAGCTAGGGCTAGAGATAAAAAACTAAAGATCTTAATTATGTTAGATGCATAAAAGATGAGGATGAAAAAATTTTAGTGGCAAATGATGATATAAGAAATAGATGAAAAAACTATTTTTATAATCTTTTTAATGAAAATAAAGATGTTAGTATTAGTTTAGGAGATTTAGCTAAGTCAGAAAAATATATAAACCACAATTTCTACCGACGTATTCAAAAGAACGAAGTGAAAGAGGCTCTTAAACATATGAAGGGTGGTAAATCGGTAGGACCAGATAATATTCCTATAGAAGTTTGGAAAATACTAGGAGAAATAGAAATCACATGGCTCACAAGACTATTTAATGAAATATGAAAAAACCAAAAGATGCCCGAGGAATGGAGAGCAAGTACACTTATACCCATATATAAGAACAAGGAAGACATTCAAAATTGTGCGAATTATCGAGGTATCAAGTTAATGAGTCATACTATGAAATTATGGGAAAGAATTATCGAGCGTAGGTTAAGACAAGTATCAAGTACAATAGAGAACCAATTTGGATTCATGCCAAGCAGATCTACTATTGAAGCAATTCACCTTTTGAGATGTCTTATGGAACATTTTATAGCAAAAAAGAAAGACCTTCACATGATATTTATTGATCTAGAAAAAGCTTATGATAGGGTACCGAGGGAGGTTCTTTGGAGAACTTTGGAAAAAAGAGGTATCCCATTGACATTTATTAACCTTATAAGAGACATGTATGATGGTGCAAAAACATGTGTGAGGACTCATGAAGGAACGATAGACTTCTTTGAAGTTAATATTGGGTTACATCAAGGATCAACTTCAAGTCCATACTTATTTATAATGGTGATGGATGAGTTAACAAAACATATTCAAGATGAAGTACCTTGGTGTATGTTATTTACAGATGACATTGTATTAGTGGAGGAGTCTAAGGAAAAAGTTAATATAAATTTGGAACTATGGAGAGAAACATTAGAAAATAAAGGCTTTCAACTTAGTAGAACAAAAACAGAATATATGGAATGTAAGTTTGATCATTTGGTTACTTCAGAGGACATAGAAATTAAAATTGGCACACATTGCATTCCCCAAAAGGAAAGTTTTAAATACCTAGGGTCAATTTTTCAAAGTGATGAAAGAATTGATGAAGATGTTACACATATAATTAATGCCGGTTGGTTAAAACGGAGAGGAGCATCAGGTATTCTTTGTGATAAGAAGATACCATTAAAATTAAAAGGTAAATATTATAGAGCAGCAATTAGGCCTGTCATGTTTTATGGTTCTGACTGTTGGGGAGTTAATCATCAACATGTACAAAAGATGTATGTGACAGAAATGAAGATATTGAGATGGATGAGTGGTCATATAAGAAAAGACCGTATACATAATGAGGTTATTAGAAACAAATTAGGAGTGGCACCAATAGAGGATAAAATGAGAGAACATCGTTTAAGATGGTTTGGACATATAGAAAAAAGATCAAAAGAAGAACCTATAAGAAGGTTAGAAAAACTAAATTTATAAAGTATTAAAAGAGGTACAGGACGACCACAAAAGTGTTGGAAAGAAACAATAAAGAATGATCTAGCTTATTGTGAGTTAACTGCTAACATGGCACACGATAGAGATCTGTGGAAACAAAGAATCCATGTAGCCGACCCCGTCTAGTATGGGAAAAGGCTTAGTTGTTGTTGTTGTATTTTATAAAAATTTAGTAAGTAAAAGGGATCAAAAGTGTGAGATTGCAACAATAATGTCTCGATAAAAAAAAGTGTGGGATCGAAACGATATGTTTTCAATTTTGAGAGTTGAAATGCTAATATGGTACAATTGGATGGCAACAACGAATAAATGTACCTGAGCAACTCAGTGTGAGACAAGGATTGGCTCTGGTTTTGGTTCTTGTTGACGGAAAGAATTTAAACGATAGCGGAAAGAAACAAAGCGATTAGAAACCATGTGAAGAAGTGAATATACTTTGGTATATTGAAAGAGTTCCAATGTTGATATGATCTTTTTCTTTTAATTGTTTTCTAGGATAATGTATTTTAATAAGTGATTTAAAGGCAGTGGTCGTGAACTGGTCTGGCTGGTAGAACCGATTGAATCGGGTCTGATTCACTTGTTTAATGGTCGACTAGAAAACCTGCTCAGAACCAGCGAACCGGCTGGTTGGACTGCAAACCGGTCTACCTGAACCGCTGGTTTATTTATTTAATTATTTTTATGATTCTTTAAAATTTTGGTTATCATTTATTTGTTTTTATGTTCTTTGCATTGTTTATTTCCATGTTTTTATTTTTAAAGAGCTTATTTACATGTTTTATTTAAATTGAGATTAAATTGCTGCTTTTCATGTTTTTATTTATAAAATTTGTAATATGTTCTATGTATAATAAAGCTTATAATATATATCTATACGTGTATTTAATTGTTACTGGTTCAACCCGGTGGAACCTCTTCTGTAGTGAACCGATGCCTTTCCCGGTTAAGCGGTTAGTCCCGTTTCACAACGCTGGACCCTACGATCACCCAAGTTGGTCATATTAAATAGGATATCCACAACACGATCATTTTTTAAGTAAGGAGTTTTTTATTATTAAAATAGTGTTGAGTGTTGACTTGCATTTCCTATAACGAGGCTGCTCCAATCTCTTCCATTAATTACCGTGTAAATAATTTTGATTGACAAATAGTATTTAAATATTTTTTATTGACAAATAATTTGCATTACATGGGGAAACACAAGACCGAAGTCAAAGATCATTATTGTGATCCTCCAATCCCTTGAACCATTGAATTGGACGAAAACCTTTTGGCCTTTCCTAGATTGCATAGAGCCATTCAAAATCCGGGTTCCTGGGTTCATACATCGATCTGCACTGCAGGAAGCTCTTTTTCTTCTTGCCCCTCTCTCTCCCTCTCACACACACACGAGGCTGTCATATTATTTTTGAAGTTTTCTTTGGCGCGCTTTGCCATGTTTACGAGATAATAAAACATTTTATATTATACATTTAAATATAATACTTTCAAAAAGAATACGACCATGTTCTTATATCTATTTTATGTAGATCTCGTATCTACGTCGAGTTTTAGGCAGAAGTAGCCCTGTCCCTTTGATATAGGTTGGTAGTATGGAGAAGGACGAGTGAAATGCACCTGATTCATGGTTGGTAGCTCGGATGTGCGTGTACGAGAGAGAGAGAGAGAGAGAGAGAGAGAGAGAGAAATGAAAGCCATGGCTGGTGCCCCACCGTGCATGCTCACTCTCTCAAAAGAGAAGAGATTCTGCAGACAGTGGTGTGTCGGTGGCCAGTGGAGGGGGGGGGGGGGGGGGGGGGCGCGGATGTTAGCAGTTCGAACCCCGAGAAGAGAAGGCGGCTTTTGTTCCTCTGTCGGCTTATGCAATTTGCAAAGTCAAAAATAATAATATTTTTCAAAAAAGAGAAAGAAACACTAAGCAAGGGCCCGAAGGCCAAAGGCTCTAAGGCCAGGTATATATATATATATATATATATATATATATATATATATATAGAGAGAGAGAGAGAGAGAGAGAGAGAGAGAGAGAGGAGAAAAGAAGAGCAGGCTTTCTTAAGAGAGGCAAAATGGCATGTAATGTACGCCATGCCTATGGTGACCATAAACACTTTCTAAAACTTTTTTCAAATCTCTCTCTCTTGTTTTTGTGTTGTGGGAAACACGAGGTTGGCAGGCTTCACTTTGTGCCTTTTCCCTTTCTCCTTTGCCATCTCATTTGTTTGTACATGGCAATGGAGTAAACCTTCTTTTTTCTCAAATTATCTTTTTTCCCTGTCATTTTTCTAAAGAATTACTTGAATGACTATCGTTACGTAGTCCCCAACTGGTAAATAAGCCCAACAAGCTGAACTGGGGTTGTTCTTGTTCATCTAAGTCAAGAAGATCTTCTTGACCTTCACCTCATTAGTTCTTCTGAGCGGAGCCAAACATGAACCAGACATGACTTAAGTTGGACGAGTTGAACACGATCTGCTGATTGAAGTGACAAGTCTAACTTTTGGACTTTTAGAATATAATTTAGGTAAAAGATTCGTTTCGATTGAAATTATGTCAACATTTTATTTTTCATAAGAATTTATTTTATGAAATCGAAAAGCTTGTTTTTTTGAAAGCCAATTTTTTTTATTACTCATTGGGTTTTAACATGGTGTTCTAGGAATTAGTTTATATCACATTTGAGATATAAATATTTGTGCATAAATCAGCTAATGTTCTACATCTCCTACAGTGAAAGAAATTATTGCATGGGGTCATAGCTCCTTTCGTTTAGGTATGAGTGGGATCTTAAGCCATTCCCTCCTTATGATGATAGTAAAACTGAATTTTATGCTTTTTCTTATTTGGACCACATTTAATTTTGAAGTGATGGGTCCTATCATAAATCTGATATGTCAATTTTTACATGGTTGATGGTCCATATGATTGACCACGCAAGCCTGTATCAAAGGCTTCCTCCATGTGGATAATAAATGGGGAAACCTAGCATACAACTTCACCCTTACGTGCATGGACTAGTTGATGGTTATCACTCAATGAATACGCCACCAATGGCTTCAGACACATTGCCATGGATTATATATATATGTATGTATATGTATATGTATATATATATATATATATATGTATATCAACTATTTTAGTTTCCTCTCAATTTTACAAGGATAAGTTGCATATCAACGGGTTGAGACTACGTCAAAATATTCTGAGGTTAGGTTAGGACCCCATATTGGTACATTGGTAAAAATCAAGTAATTCATGATACAATTCGCTGTTAGCAATGGTTCTGTTCCTTATGTAATAAGCTGTTAGAGACCATACAATCTATATCTACAGTTCAGAAGGATATACGTATATATATGATAAAGAGACAGAGTTGCGATCATGCTAGTAAGTTCATTAATCAATCATGTATTAACGTTATCTTGGAGCTGACAACTTGGTTTTGCTATTGTTAACCTCAAAGGACTGGTTGGTAAACAATATGTTCAAGAAATTTATTCTTTGATTCGACTTTTTCCCCCCGAAAATACTAACATAAAAAGAAAGATCAGAAGGAAAACGTGAGGCCGGGTAAAGCACCAAAGATTTTAGAAAATATCACTAAATATTTATTATTATTTAAAAGATTCATGATATTTATATTTCTTGTAGAGACTGGTGGCACCAATAACAGCAAAATGGGCGACATGCTTAGAGTGAATTGACTCTTTGGGGAAGTGTTAAACTATAAAGTGTAGGAAGTAAATAATAAGACATAATCTTTCCAGTCTGGGTGTTAAATGAGAACATGAGGCAAGATCAAGTTCATGAATGATGACTAAGAATCCATATTGTTAATTAGCTCACTTGGTGCAGATATATCGCTTTTGGTTTTCCCATTGAATTTCTTATAGGATCTCACTTTATATATTACTGGTTCTATTTTTATTCTTATATGTAGAAAATTTTATCTAAACATTATTATAATCTTTTTGTTTCTCACCGGAATATATCTATCGTTATTTGTCTTTCTTAAAAACTTATCCACCTTGGTTGATCATTCACATAGTTCACGTTAATATCTAATCCAACCCACTTGCTTTTCTTATGAATGTAATTATCTGCATGCTGTCAACAATGATCATCATTCTGTATGAGAATTGTCATCTCTAATTAATCATCATCATCAAGAACAATAACATCACTGAATAATGCATGACCGCACCCGCACGCACATCTCTCTCTCTCTCTCTCTCTCTCTCTCTCTCTCTCTCTCTCTCGCACGGAATTTAAGAAAGAGATACCAATCGAAAAACTGGCTCTAGAAATACTGCTTTTTCCTAGCTGTTGGTGCTCAGTCTCTCTCTTTTTTGACCTTCGTTCTTTTTAGTGGCTTTCTTTTTTGTTTTGCTTGATCTGCTGCTATTTTGGTAGTCCCAAGAATGATAATTGCGGCATTGACCTAACCATCCTTTCGGGGCATGCCCAGGGAAGGCAGTTTTTGCAGAAATCTATGGCTTCTGCTTCTCAGCCCATCCATCACGATCCCCCCCCTCTCTCTCTCCCTCTCTCTCTCTCTCTCTCTCTCTCTCTCTCTCTCTCTCTCTCTCTCTATATATATATATATATATATATATATATATATATATATATATATATATATATATATATATTCTCATATAGACTTGTGTGTCTGCGTGTGTTCAGTGTATATGTGTGTGTATGTATATTAGAGTTCATGTTTTTCAGTGAGTGTTGATTTACTTTAAAGATCACATTAAACACTATTTAACTTAAATGAGCAAGAATTTACCTTGGAAATTGTATTTTCACTTCAAGAGCAAGCTCGTGTCTGGCTCATCCACCATATAGCTCATCATGATACAAGTTGATGATCAGCTTATCCTAAATAATCAAACATATAATTCGGTTCATTTTGCAGCCATATTTCTTTCCAGTAGTATCATTAACATTGGATAGTAGTATTCCTTACAGCCAGAATAGGCATAGTACTAATTATAAGCGTACATTTACCGGCATTAAGCAAATCTTAGAATATATGCTGGTAGAGTGGCACCTGGTTGACGAAGAAGCATGATGAGATACGTTTTCTGAGAGGACCAAAAAGAGATATATCGGCCATACGGTGCCATGATTGGCCTGCCGCCCTATATGCTTGATTTGGACCAAGAAGCATGATAAGATCCTCATCTCCAATAAAGCCCAAAATTGCAATGGTCCCCAACTAGTACTTCTACCATAATAATAATAATAATAATACTTTGTTTACTTTCTTGTGTTTCTTCTGAGGATCTATTTTCTTATATTTTTTTATCGGAGCTCGGTCAAATCTTTTATCCAAACATTATAACCACCATATAAATATTAGTGGGATATCAACTTGATTGACTTGACTGCAACAACAAAACCTTTTTTCATAATAAATGGAGTCGGTTGCTCCAGAGTTGAACTAAAATGATATAATTAAATTGTTTATTGTTAAATAAACCGAAATATATGATCATAATTACTAAAAACAGGTTGACATAGTGGGTACTTCAGAATTCAGACTAGGTAGAATGTGCTTTCTACCCGATGTGACCACGATTGTGGGGTGCACCCCTGCATGTGCTCTGCACGTTTTACTTATTCAAAAGTTTGTATGGCTGGGAATGTACTTTGATTTTTTTTCTCTTACAAATGAGTGGTACTACTTTTTCAAGGACCGGAGCAACCCGTGATAACTGTGAGGCTAAGCAAAAAAAAAAAAAAAAAAAAAAAAACATCGCGCATATATATAAACAAAAATTTAATTCAATCCATTTTAATATTAAAAAAAATATTAAAAAAAAGCCGCAAAACGTGTTTAGTCCAAATTGGCACCAAAACACAAAATCAAAAAAAAGTGCACATAGCAAATCACAATATAACATGTCTCATATATACATGCTCTTTTTTTTACATATATTTTCTCTTTCAGACGCAGGATAGGCCAAGACGCACGGCGGCCCGTGATAAAATTCTGGGCATAATCCGTAACACGCAGAGACAAGGCACACTATAAAAATACGTATAAATTGCGGATATATTTTTAAAAAAAAAAATTTGCTACACATTTTTGCATACAAAAAAAAAAAAAAGAATCAATTGCAAATATTTTTGCACCGGCCAAATTTACATAATGTCGGCACATATCAAAAAAAAAAAAAAAAAAGAACCCCAAAACAAGGAACAAGTCAGGTGGTTTAAAACTGCAAACTCAAAGGCGAAAAACATCACTGGCGAGGTTTATTTCGTTCTCATTATTGTCATGTAATAGCATGTACTATATCTGTAGTCATATGAAAAAAAAAACCGCCGCTATTTAACATGTCTTTTTAAATGTCAGATATGAACTATTGGCGCGTAATCAACACTCTTTGCGACAACGCGCGCCTTCTTTTTTTTCTTTTAAAGAATACACATCAACGTCTTTTCTTTAAACTTACAAAACGCGCCTTTTTCAACGCCAACTTATTATTAACCAATACGGCAACTTATACGTACTTATAACTTAAAAAAAAAAATAACCAAAGGTGCACACAATAAAGACATAAAAAAATCAACGCTATTATGCTATTAAAAAAAAAAAAAGAAAACTACCGCTGTGAAAATCTTCTTTAAATCCAACGGGCACAGTTCACTTCATGACACCACTCAAAATAATAAAAAACATTCGTAAAAATTACAACATGAGCATAAAGATATATAGTTATTAACAAGCATATTAATAGATAAAAAAAAAAATATGCTCATGCTTAAAATCGACAAAACAATTGCAGCGCAAGTCAACATAACGGGGGTCACCAAACGCATGCCTATATCGTCGCGCACGCACTCAACGCACGTCACTCCGTTAATATTTTTTTTTTTCTTTTTCCCCCCCCCCAAAAAAAAACAACTATTAACATCATCTATTCTATTTTTGCTATAACAAACTAAAAAAAAAAAAAAAAAAAAAAAAACAAAAATCAAAAAAAAAAAAACCAAAAAAAAAAACGCTACAAAAAAAAAAAACCAAAAAAAAAAAAAAAAAAAAAAAAAAAAAAAAAAATTATTAATGTAAGAAAAAAAAAAAAAAAAAAAAAATACGCAGACCACTTTCGACTTTCTGGGGCAAATGATCACAAAAATTTTGAAAAAAATAAATAAATAATGGGTATGATAATGATAGTGTTATGTGGAAACAAATGGACATCTATTGTGTGAAAACAAATAATTCAGGTAAAAAGCTTAGTTGCTGTTGCATGTTGAGTGTGTATTATGGTTTTGCCTCCACTTGTAAAAAAAAAAGTGTTTTACCTGAACTTCACCTCTTCAAGTCCACCGACAAAAATTTTCCACGTCTGGACCGGCAATTGGATTCGGGTATGGGAAAATTGTTTGTTGAATCCGGTAACCCGTCCGATAGAAGGATGCGGTGGATCACGGATCAGTGGCAAAGTTATACTTCTGGGGGTATTTCTGCAATCCAGTATGTAGAACAGTGGCTAATGTGGAGAGGTTCTGCTCGAGTTTGACTAACTTCAGACATATCACACCAGTCCCCGACCAAGTAAAGCGCAGTTGGGGACAGGGGACAGCGATGGCCTTTGACTGTACAAGTGACTAAAATGCCCCTACTGATGTATACATACATACATCTTTCTCACACACACAAACACGCCCGCGAACACGCACAAATTACATAATAGACGTGAAAAGTTTTCGAAAGAAAAACAAGGTGAGCAAGATTATAAAAGTTATTTAGAAGGAAGCATTAAGATCAAGGGATCACATCCCAATTGTTATCCTTCAAACGCTTCCGTAATAAACAAAGGATAAAAAATTCGGTCAAATGAAAAGATAAACTTTTAGCAGTAAAGGACAGGAAGTAGGGTTTCCATAGGCCCCAAAAGGGGCAACCCCATCCCTTATTATTCAAAGAGAGAGAATTCCGAAATGCAAACGTCACCCTTCACGCGCAATCAAGACCTGCATGCAGACTCTCTCTCTCTGTGTGCACTGTACCCTCTTCATCTCTTGAACTGTAGACTGTACATTCGTATTAACCAGAACACCTCTGCATAGAGAGATGCCTTGTAAACAAACTACTTAAAGAAAAGTACGTGAATAATCTCAGATTATCTTTGAAAGAAAGAGTTGCATCATCGCATATTGGGTTTCCGTATTTTACCATTGATTAATCGAGCGCGTGAGAGAGTTTCATTACGAGAACCAAGTTGAAGAGTCCATCATTGTCAAGAACTGTTCGAGAAAAACAAAATAGAGATAAACGAGTACTTCTCTTTTAATTGCTGTTTAGGGATAACGACTACATCGGTAAACATTTCACGTGAATGAACCTACTGTTTTCACTTGGCTTAAATAGGGTAAGAAGCCTGAAGCCTGAACTAGCCTGCTGAATGATTGTGTCAATGCCGTCAGAGTTGACTAATCTTACCACAAATCTAGCATAGGTCGTAGTCTCCTGCAGCCTAGCTGGACTCAACGGGTTCCGCACTGATGATACCTTCACCACATCTCTCTCTCTCTCTCTCTCTCTCTCTCTCTTAAAGCATAATTTGTAGTCATACAATAAGTAGAGGAGACTTGGTCTTACAACTCCTGAGCATTCTTCGGATCATTTCCATCAATTTCTCACAGACAAACGCACAAAGGGAAACCAATAAACTAAAAAACGCAAGCTTCGAAACCTAAGCAAATATAACATTGGTGCAACCAAAAAGAGAAAACGATGAGAAGCAAAACACCGAGGCAAGGCCAAGAGTGAGAACATTGACAAGCTCTTCGGCGTCTATGTATAGGCTATCATTTATGTGCGACTGAACAAGCCAACATCTAGCATGTATAGGCTTTGAAGACAAGGATCCTAACCTCAGCCAAGTTAGATGGACCACATACCGGATGTGTACGCTCCGACCGTCGAACGCTTCACCTTCAACTTAAGATATTGGGATCAAGACATCAAGCCTCCCATGAAGATTGGGCAGCAGGAGAGAATCTCAATCCAACAACAGCAGCAGGGCTCCTCCTCACACTCAACGGGTGCCCATTCTGATAAATCTCCATCCCACTAAGACACCCACCCAAGAAATCCCTAGTGAATTGGCTCTTACAAGCTTCCTTATCAGCATCCAACAAGCCATGCAAGCCCACACCTTCAGACCCCCCAACTTGATCATGGTGGGCTAGGACTGACACCATCTCTGCAATCCTCTCCTCTATATCAGGCTGTTGCTGCAGACCAGGCTCCTGCATGCAGCTTGGTATGATGGGCTCACTATCTTTTGAGCTCATGTGACCCACTGCCAATAGATCGGCAGATGGGCTGCTTAGAGTTGCACCCATCTCTGCAGCCTTTTGCAGCAAGGCAGTTGCTGACATCTGTGGGAAGAGAGGAGGAAGAGAGAAGTTTCCATTGAAGAGAAAGGATGATGCTTCTTGTTCTTGTAGTTGGGTTTCTTGCTGAGCGTAGTTTGTGAGGAACGAAGAGTGAAGGGTTGGGAGCTGTTGCTTTTGGTCTAGGGGGTCTTGTGGGCATTGGCCGATATTAGTGTTCCATTTAGGGAAGAGCTGGGTGGATGCGTTGGAATCCTGATGGTGGGTAAAGGAGGGGAACCCATTTCACACCGCTTCAATGTAAAAGAAAGACAGAGCGATAAATATAGGTGCCCAGAAGCCAATTGCACTAACTTCTGAACCATAATTCATACAGAACGCTCTGTAGAACCAGTTATGAGAGTGAATCGCTCCTAGCAGGAGTCAGAGAGTGAACAAGTGGTGTTACCGTGTGCGCGACTGGTTCAGCTGCTATGCTCGCATCGGGGATCTGGCTGGCGAGACCAGAGACAATGTCACTAAAGTGCTCTATAACAGTCAGAAAACTATTGACTCTTTCTCTCTCTCCTAACCATTTTTTAGTGTTTCGGAGTACTTGAAAACTTACTAACAAGAGAGTCCATACAATAAAATGTAGGAGAATCTTTAAAATAATTTATGATTAAATAAATATTTATTAATTATTAATTGATAGAATTTCCGACATCAATCGATAGTTGATAAATATTTATTTCTTCATAGAATAACAAAGATCATCTAATAAAATTTAACTGTCTGAGAAAATATTTTTTTTAACGTTTTCGAACATCAACATCCATAGTTCGAAGCTATGGATGGATGCTTGAATTTCAAGTGAAAATAGGAGATGAAATATATAATGGGATGGACATAAATCACCTTGGTGGATTCTAATATCGCAAGCAGTAAAGCCCATCAACGGCGTTGAGGGAAAAAATTAAAGTGATAATATTGACTACAGATTCCTCAAGTAGTCTGAGATTCTCAAAAAGATTAAATGGCTTTCTTTTGATGCGGACAAAAGAGATACAGAGCAAAGGCCCTTAAAAGCTAATTTGTTACTGCTCCAGACTTTTTACGAGTTGATGAAACATGACCAAACATTAAAAATTGCTTTCCTCGTCAACACTTACAAGTATATTGAGAAAAATAGTTGCTTTTTTGGTGCTAGAAAAAGATAGAATAGCCAGATTTTGTGTTATATTGAATTGTATATACCTAGAGAAAAGGGTGCCACAATCACATCTATACTCCCTCGTTCCACAAATCTTTGAATGAGCTTTCCAATCTGATTGAACTGCGTACTTCTTTGAACATTTTTCACATTTCCATTTCTTCTCCCCGTGCTTCCTGCAAAAGTGTTTCTTGATGCCTGTGAGATCACCAAGAGCCCTTGAAGGATCATGGTGGACGCAAGATGGTTCAGGGCAGACATAGACTCTCTTTCTCATATCTTTGCTAGTTCGTTGCCTTAGTTTCCACGGCAGATTGTGACCTCTCCTATGGAGCTGCAGGTTTTGGTCTCTCTGAAAACCTTTGTTGCAGATCTCACATATGAATCTATTGGTGGCCATGAGAGCCTTTGGAGATAAAGCAATAACTTCTGCATCAGGATCTGCAAAACCATCAAGGAAGATAATTAGAAAATCCTACTATTCACAAACCAAGATAATTCTAGTATGGATGTCAATCAACCAAGAAAAAAAGGTGTTTTAAGTGTTAAACTTACCAGGGTTTCCAGGGAGACTTCTTTTCCTTTTCACGGGCAATTGTTGTGAAGAAGAAGCAGTGATGATTGTCAAGTTGGGTGTCTTAACTCCTAAGCTGAATTCCACCCTGCTGTTATTGTTACCAGACGAAACACTGGCCTCTTCAGAAATTGAAGTCGACATGGTGTGTGTGTGTGAGTGAGAGAGAGAGAGAGAGAGAGAGAGAGAGAGAGAGACGCTCGGTTGAGGAATCCGACAGCTACTATCTATCCTTCTGGAGCCCAGAACCCCACCTATCCATGAAAAATCTCATTTTTCTATATCCCTCACACTGAAAGCTTTCTTTTTTCTCTTTCAGACTACTCTGATAATTTCAGTGAGACCAAGGACGCCACTAGCTCAACATGAAAAGAAATTCAGAAAAGGGAATAGGATCTCGTGAAGAGAGGTGTGTGATGGGTGGCTCTCATAAAGAGTCGCTATCCAACTCTGGGTTGCTTGTCTGAGAGGGTCTCCAGAGCCAAGACTACAGCGACTTGACCTAAAACAATGAACAACATCTTCTCTCTGACCATGGAAAATACTTATTCCTCATGGAGAAAATATCACAAATTCTTCCTTCTTTGCAAGAGCGCAACTAATGTGTGTCTTAATTCTCTTCCTCGAGATGGAAAACAGCGGAAACAGGAACTGGGTAGTGCAGAAAACGGTGGCGTGCTTCTATGAGAGAGAGAGAGACTGAGAAGCAAGGTCGGCAGAAACTGAACGATTATGATGGCAGACTGAGCAAGGGACCGAATTGGTAAAAGGAGGGAAGAAAAGAAAAACCCACAAGCTAAAAAAGGAGAGGGGAGAATACTGCAAAGGAGTCTGGATGAGGTCGACCCAAGAGAGAGAGAATCATCCAGATTCATCCTACATATTTCCTTTCCCTGCCCTTTGAATATTTGGAGAATAAAGCTTTATTTTCTTTTGAATTAGGACGTGAAACTTTCTCTCTTTTTTTACTCTGTTTGTTATGCAGAGAGGGAGAGACCTTGATTTTAGAGGGTTATGGAGAGAGTTAAAAGGCCCAAGTAAAGGCAACGCAGCACTGCCTCCTTGTAACTTTCAAAACAAATGCATGATTGGTTCATTGATTGACTTCAACAGAAGCTGCTTACACCCCGCCCTGTGTGTATTGTAAAACTTCTCAACTATCTCAAAAAGTTTTTTTCTCTAATGTTTTATTAGCTTTCCTGCAATAACCAGTGTGGAAATCCTAATGTGTGTTCATTTTTCATTGGTAACTGGAGGAAACGCTTTAGTTCATTTTTCAAATTAAAATTCATTATTTATATTGGCATTTGCAGGATATAATATATAACTAATGCTATAATTGCCTGCCTTAGAAAATTTCTTGGATCTGCCACTGATCCAATATGATTAATTGGATGAGAGTCAGATGGCATCCACACTGACCTTTTCCCGGTAGGAAGCTGCGGTCAAGTTGGACGTAATCATGGTGAGAAGGATTCACACGCTTCAAATTTTGATAGTGTGACATGTCAAATTAATGACATCTCTACACAAGTTACTCTTAGCAAATGCCATGGGCTTCACTCTGCTTTATCACAATGAGAACTTCATTTAATTATTCTTGTTTCTAAAGCTGTACACTGCAACTTTTCTTTTTGATCATCCCATATGTGCTTCTAAAAGTTTTAGTACTTAAAAGCACCACTATGCTCTCTCTCTCTCTAGTAGGGACACTGAAACTAATGGTGATTACCATATTAGAAGGTGCTCAATTGGCTGCTAGAAGTGCAGGTGTTCCATTTCCATGGGCGCTACCTGCCTGCTTCATGTAGCCATTGGCCTTAAGAGCAGTGGTTTTACAGTGAGTTGTGTCAATCCCTCAAAAGGACAGTTTGTCTAAGTTATAAACCAATAGCATAAAACTAACGTCTAAACTGGAGGTTTTGTTGTAAGCTTTTCCTCATAGTGTACTATTAAGTATAAGTAAGCTTTTTTCCTTTGTTCAGTTGTAGTTATATTTTATAGAGTATGGACAAAGACCCAGAAAACCTATATTTTGATTCTCCTCTTGCTTTTGTTTTGTTAAATGAGCAATGTTTCTACCCACAGTTGATACGTTGCATAAGTGTGCAGGCTGAAAGTGTGCAAGCTCAACCCCACCCACCATGGAGAATATCTTAGTTCCCTTCTTTTCTCGCTTTAGATTTTACCTTTATTTTATTCCCTTTGTGTGTGTGTGTGCTCTGGATATGCTTGTAGTTTTTTTTTTGCAACTTTCCGATTCGGATCCGAACAGAATGATTCCGGATCTATTTCCAACCCAGCAATCCGGGCCCAGTATGTAAACAGAGCATTACAATAATAAACTTGCCCTTAAACAGGATCATGGAAGAAGGTGGTACCACCTCTACTTTGGTTAGAGTTGGACTGGATTCACACCAAACCCCTTTTCAACTAGTCTCTCTCTCTCCTTGGTCCTTGTGTCACCTGCTATCAATCTGATTGCCTAAGCTTGCAGTCCTGCAAATGTCATGAATGGAATTTCTTTAAATAAATAATAAGTGTATGAGGACCTAGGAGAGTTAGCCAAATAAGAAAAGTATATAAACTACAATTTGTACCGACATATTCAAAAGAACGAAGTCAAAGAGACTCTTAAACATATGAAGGGTGGTAAATCGGTAGGACCGAACAATATTCTTATAGAAGTTTGGAAAATCCTAAGAAAAACAGGAATCACTTGGCTCATAAGATTATTTAATGAAATATGGAGAAACCAAAAGATGCCCGCAAGTACACTTATACCCATATTCAATAACAAGGGAGACATTCAAAATTGTACGAATTATTGAGATTTCAAGTAAATGAGCCACACTATGAAATTATTGGAAAGAATTATCGAACATAGGTTAAGACAAGTATCGAGTACAACAAAGATCCAATTTTGATTCATGTCAGGCAAATCTACTGTTGAAGTGATTCACCATTTGAGACGTCTTATGGAACATTTTAGAGAAAAAAAAAAGACATTCACATGATATTTATTGATATAGAAAAATCTTACGATAGAGTATCGAGGAAGGTTCTTTGGAGAACCTTGAAAAAAAGATGTATCTCATTGACATACATAAACCTTATAAGAGACATGTACGATGGTGTAAAAACATGTGTGAGGACTCATGAAGGAATGGCAGACTTCTTTGAAGTTAATATTGGGTTACATCAAGGATCAACTTTAAGTTCATACTTATTTATAATGGGGATTGATGAGTTAACAAAACATATCCAAGATGAAGTACCTTGGTGTATGTTATTTGCAGGTGACATTGTGTTAGTGGAGGAGTCTAAGGAAAAAGTTAATATAAAATTGGAACTATGAAGAGAAACATTAGAAAATAAAGGCTTCCGACTTAGTAACAAGACAAAATATATGTAATATAAGTTTGATCATTTGGTTACTTTAGATGACATAGAAATTAAAATTGGCATACATTGCATCCTTCAAAAGGAAAGTTTTAAATTCCTAGAGTCAATTTTTCAGAGTGATAAAAGAATTGATGGAGATGTTACGTATAGAATTAATGCTGGTTGGTTAAAATGGAGAGGAGCAAGAAGTATTCTTTATGATAAGAAGATACCATTAAAGTTAAAAAGTAAATATTATAGAACAACAACTAGACTTATCATGTTTTATAGTTCTGAGTGTTTGACAATTAATCATCAACATGTACAAAAGACGTCCGTGACAAAAATATGAAGATATTGAGATGGATGAGTGATCATACAAGAAAAAATCGTATACATAATGAGGTTATTAGAAATAGATTGTGTGTAGCACCAGTAGAGGATAAATTAGAGAATATCGTTTAAGGTAGGTAGTTTGGACATATAGAAAGAAGATCAAAAGAAGAACCTATAAGAAGATATGAAAAACTAGATCTTGAAAGTATTAAAAGAAGTAGAGGACGACCACGAAAGCACTAGAAAGAAACAATAAAGAATGATCTATCTTATTGTGAGTTAATTGCTAACATGACACATGATAGAGCTATGTGGAAACAAAGAATCAATGTAGCCAACCCTGTCGAGTATGGAAAAAGGCTTAGTTGTTGTTGTTGATGATGATGAGGACATGTGAGGCCACAATCATATATACTTCAATCAATTTTTATTTTTTTACTAATTTTACTTCGTTCATTAAATTGTATTTGTTTTACCATGGTTCTTTCTTATTTTGTTTTTCACTCGTCATATCATGAAATGTGTATTAAGTATATATATATATATATATATTATTCCTACAGAAACCTTGTTGCAAAGATAAGCACCTTGAAGAAAAAGAAAACAGCGAGTCAATTGCGGCAATTGAGTGCTCACTGGACTCCATATGATGGATTTCCTTGACAACCACGTCACTTTGACTAAAATGTCAAATATCCAGCGTCGAGTTCTTCGGTCCAACACGCACTCACGCGCGCATACATACATACAATGTGAACAGTACATGTGATATATATATATATATATATATATATATATATATATATATATATATATATATATAGAGAGAGAGTGATTCAATTCGTCTCTTCGTTCATATTTTTAAGTGATATAAGTATAATGAAAATATATTTTCGTACTTTTTAAAAGTTTCTTAAAAATTTTGAAATTACACTCTTATCACTTTAAAACAGTGAATAGACAGGTGTTGGTAATAAGTAGTATTCAATATATACTCTCCAGTCGTTAAATATGTTCCTTCAGATTTGGGAGGTAGACATGGCCAGAACTGGAGGAACCGGAACTATGGCCAAACCAAAAATCCTCCCGTTCCATTGAAGGTTCCACTTTCTGGAGAACCAAATCTGAACCAAAACCCGTACTGGTCCCGAAGTTTGTAGTCTTCAACTGAAACCTGAACCACAGGTTCCCACTCATTAAGTTGAATTTTGAATTTTAAGAAGAGGTCTTGGAACCTTGTGCAGAACCAGCTGTTGGAAACAGGAACTGGAACTGGAACTGCTCTTTTAACTTTTCTTTTTCCTTTTTAAAATAATTTTAAAACAACTTAACTAGTTATGCTCTCTCTGTCATAGAATTTAATTTGTTGTTCAGTATGTTTTTAAGCAAAAACCAGTAGATATTGCAGACAAGGGACAATACCGTAGTATATTGCATGATGCGGTTTTTAAATGAGAATAAATTTTAATTATAAAATAAGAGGTCAAAATTTTTATAATACAAAAGAATGAGATATTAAATGCGGTACAGTATGATAATATAGTAAGATACACTTCATATTGTATGATATACTCTGATAAATGGGTGAAAAACAGTATACATACTTGGAGGATAGTATTAACAAGGCAATGTGGTATTACTAAACGATATGGTATTTATTATTCTAAATGGCAGGAGCTGGGTGGAAGGTCAGTAATTATATACGGGATTGTTGCAACCTATCTTCCTGCTTTGAGTGCAGAAAAAGAAAAGTATCTTTTCTCAACTCTAAATAGAATTCTCGCATCAGTGAGTGCGTGCGTGCTTATAATTGACGTCTTCTTCATCAACTAATGAAGGACGTTCGACGATCAGGGAACTGTAAGGAGTCTAGGTTGAATCGTCTGCTATCAACTTGTTTATGATGATGTGATCGGCACAGCAGTCGCCCTTTCCCGATGTATAGCGAATAATGGGCCTGCGGAGGGACATTACGACCACCAAGACTCTCTCTCTCTCTCTCTATATATATATATAGGCACGCACACGAGCACACCCACACGCGAAAAGCCATGGTTTCAACCTGCACAAACTGTCACAGACCCTGGTACTGAGAGTCCAAACGGCAGAATTTTACGTGGGCGGTGTTGGTTCCGACCCCTCAAAATATGGTTCAAATCAAACACCAAAAACATTATCAAAGATGAACACGAGAAATGAGGAAGTATAGATACAGTGAAGCTCTTCAACTAACACCACCAAGAAGCTTACTTTTCGTTGACCCTTCATTAAACCACAGCATTCATGCATGGCAACTCTTTATTATTTCATCCTCAAATCGTTGACCATCATTAAAATCTTGTGCCACTATAACATAGCACACCCCATATTTTCAAGGGCCGCATGCCGGCAGCCTTAAAAAGAACAGGAGTTTATGTTAGATATGATTTTGAACTTCTGTTTATACAGCTGTCGTGTAAAGGTAGCATTTTCCCTTCAAAATTTTTTAAAAAAGCCAAAGGAAGGGAGGGCGGCATTTTCATGCCTTCTGGAGTATAGACAAGGACGGTTCGAGTTCATTTTTTATACTACATTTGTTTATATTCATTTATGAGCTCGCACCAAACTATTGGTTATTCTATATTTTGTTGACCCGAGACCCTTATCTTGGTGTCCAAATATGGCTGTAATTGGATCGTGTCACGAGCCGAGTTGTGCCTTTTTATGGCTGTCTCACTGGATTGGGTCTGTTATAGTGGTTAGTCTAGTTTGGGTATTTAGGCAGAGTCAAGCGTGAGCATGCTTGTCAAACTTAATTGCACAACTAAATATTTTGTAATTTTCATCAGGAAAAGAATTTCTTGCTTATTTAGATAAAAAGTTTAAATTTTTAATGTGATCTTTCATTGTCAAAATAAATTCCTGGACCTATTTTTTTTTAATTAAAACCATCTAAACAGGATCAAGTTGACATGTTTTTCTAACACATATACATGACCCTTGGAGAAGTATGGAACTTCAATACATAGCTTGCTGATCTTGATAACCAAATTCAAATGTTAATGCCTAAAGACCAGATATTAGTACTGTTCAAATTTCTCCATCATGCAATCCCTGAATCTTCAATTTTCAATTCCAACTTGTTAATCTGGTTTGGAAGCTCAACATCTGAAAATGTTAAGATTAGCTAGATCTGTATCCATTTGGGATGTCTATTAATAATAAATCTAAAGGCACATGGAGATCGAGTTGCTCAAATTAGTATCACTAAAACCAATTGCCAAATTTCACTCATCACAATATGAAGGTCCTTTGTGTAGAACGGGCCTATGTGATCACGGTAGGCTTCTGAGCATCGATCGAGAGATCAGGATCTGTATGAAGCACAAATCCATTTACAGCGTCGAGAGCAATCTAATGATGTAAATTGCAGTCAAAACGAAAAGATTGCCTTACTATTCGATCTATCCTCACAAAGAGAATGGATATTCGCTGTCAGGAGCAAATGGATGTGCATGGACCACATTGATGCTTATAATGAGAAGGATCATAATCTTTGTTCTGGTCTTCTTGCTTTCTTCTTTTTCCTCAATACTTCGTAAAGCTTTACAAATAAGCAAAATGACCAATGAGGTCATTACTTATTATTGAATTAAATCAATCTCAAAACTTCAAATTGGTGTGCCTTACTAGCTTGCGTTGAACACAACATATTTGTTATTGATGTACTCAAAACTACAAATCGTTCATCCTGCTAGACTGTGTTGAATAAAACCTTGGTTTTCTTTCTACCAACTTGAGCAACATTTTATTTTTCGCAAAGAATTAGTTGAAAGATCCCCAGCGATCAACAGATTAGGACTTCCCATTTTACCGAATCCTAGATCTTAGGCAGAACTAAGCAACAAATGAAATCAATTCCAACGTAGGGATTCTAGAAAAGGTATGTCGATATAGGTTATTTAGCGTTGTATATTTGTTTGTACTGCTCGCATTTGAGATACCTTTAATGTCTGTGCCTCGCAAGAGCTTATCCATCTGCCCTATTCAATGAAGACTTCACCATGGTTGAAATCAGTCTCCACGACATGGCAACCAACAATCTGGTAGAAAAGAGGTTTGGATTAGAAGCACGGAACTCCAAGGCGCAATTTGGGTTGGTGCAGATTTGAAAGAAAGAGGATTCAAGTTATCTTCCAACTCAAATTCTCATCCTTGGACTTACCAATGGAAGTCGAAATTCCAATCACTCAAACTCTTTTGTTGCCCACAATTTCAGATGGGAAAACCAATTCTCCACAGGTAGAGGGCGGAGGATCATAACGGAACAGTTCATAACATCCATGAGTTGGGAATGGAAAAAAAAGCGTGCTTCTTCTGTAAACGAGATTGGTTTTTAGTTCTTGATGCCTCTCATTTTCAAGTGACTCCAACTATGTATCCTCAAAAGTCCTCCAGGTCGGTACTAAAGAGAGATTTAAGACCAAGGACGTTTTAACGTGGTCCATATTCTTGTGTAGAAATTCTACCAACTAAAGCTAATCACAGATCGAGAATCCCCAAACAAGTACGAGAAAATGAGGGAAGTTAGTCTAAGTAGCTCAAATTGCAGACTTTGTCTTGAATTTGCATTTGATTCCAGTTTTTGCAAAATCATACTTATCCCTGATGGAATTTGGCATGCATCTCTCTCTCTCTCACACACACACACACACATACCAGCATTTATTGAAGCTAAAGGAAAATTTGTACGCCCTTTATGCAAAGCTCTTGATAAATTTACATTAGACAAAGAATGAACAGTTTCTACATCAATATATACACATGCCCCGGGTTTACAGATACCCACATCAAACATCAGAAGAACGCCACATTATCCTACACAATCTCCTCTCCATCATGGGTAGCCAGCCTCTGCACTCTCAGCATAAGAATCCTGTTTCATGCAGGAATCATCTTTTGTAATAATTAATCAACCTTAAGGACCAAGTGAAACTTCAATAGAAAAATAAGAAGCCAAGTTTTCATGTCACTTTTCTTGAGAAAAAATGATCGTTGAAGTATGAGAAAGTTTTCTGTGGCGTCACATGGTCTCTATCAGATTGTTCAATAGAACAATAGGACAAGGTCATTTGTATGTAGACAAATTTCTATCAATATGGCTCTGATTACAGAATTGTATTTTATTTATATCATTAGCGCTTCATGTAATATATCATCAAGATTAATGGATTATGACATCCACTTTCATCACAGTAACTATTGAGCTAGGAAAATGGTCATAACAAGTGAGCAACACAGCACCTCAGAAAGAATGTTCCTGGCCACAACGTAGATGCTTGAAAACAAAAAGTCCAACCACAGTCCACGACACTTGCAGACACAATATAAACTAGGTCATTCTTTATTGTTTGTTTCCATGGATTCTTTGTTTCCACAGGACCCTATCTAGCAGTTAACTCAATATAAACTAGGTCATTCTTTATTGTTTCTTTCCAACACTTTTGTGGCCATCATCTTCCTCTTTTAACATTTTCACAATCTAGTTTTTCATATCTTCTTACGGGTTGTCTTTCTATATGTCCCAACCATCTTAAACTATTTTCTCTCATTTTATCCTCTATTGGTACTACTCTCAATTTGTTTCTAATAACCTCATTATGTATATGATCTTTCCTTGTGTGACCGCTCATCAATCTCAACATATTCATTTCTGCTACAGATATCTTTTGCCCATGTTGATGATTATCTGCCCAACACTTAGAACCATAAAACAATACACGTCTAATTGGTGCTCTTTAATATTTACCTTTCAACTTCAATGGTATCTTCTTAACACATAGATACTTGATGCCCCTTTCAATTTTAACTAACCGGCATTAATTTCAGGCGTAACATCTCCATCAATTTTTCCATCACTTCGAAAAATTGACCCTAGGTATTTAAAACTTTCCTTGTGAGGGACGCAATGTGTGTCAATCTTACTTTTTATGTCCTATGAAGTACCCAAATGATCAAACTTGCGTTCCATATATTCTGCCTTTCTTCTACTAAGTTGGAAGCCTTTACTTTACAATGTTACTCTTCGTAGTTCCAATTTTCTATTAATTTTTTCCTTAGACTCATCCGCTAACACAATGTCATATGCAAATAACATACAACAAGGTACTTCATCTTGAATATTTTTTGTTAACTTATCAATGACCAATATAAATAAATATGAACTTAAAGTTGATCCCTAATGTAACCCCATATCAACTTCAAAGGAGTTTGTCATTCCTTCGTAAGTCCTCACACATGTTTTTACACCAACGTAGATGTCTCCTATAAGATTTATGTGTGTCAATGGGATACCTCTTTTTTCCAAGGTTCTCCAAAGAACATCTCTTGGCACCCTATCGTAAGCTTTTTCTAGATCAATAAATATCATGTGAAGGTTTTTCTTTTTGGATCTAAAATATTTTGTCAGACGTTTCAATAGGTGAATCGCTTTAATAGTATATCTATAGGGCATGAATCCAAATTGGTTCTCTGTTGTACTCGATACTTGTCTTAGAAATAATAACATCCAACAAAACAAAATCGGGATGTCAACCAACATAAGATGAACATGCAGTAACATAATAAACTTTGAACTGTAAACTTACTTTTGAAGGCAAATCCACAGGAAACAGGCGTATGGCACTGGGGTTGAACCGAAATCCACTGCATGGTTTTAATGAAATGTAAAAGCAGAAATTCAATGCCATATACTTCTGTCAAACTAATGTCAAGTGAAGAAAAGGAAACAGAAGTACCTAAAATAAACGAAAAATTGGATCCACATTCAAAATAGATGGGAGGTAAAAAATAGTACTCTCACAAAAGAAAAACTCAGGAATGTGACACAACATCACCTGTTTGAAAGAACTAGATGCCACACATACGGAATGAAAAACTCCTCCGGATGATGCTCTTGTTCATATGTAAATCTAAGCTGTGTAAACATCTGCAAAGGATAGCTGGAGTTAAAATCTTGCCTGATGTCTTGATCATTTGTTATGTTTGTTTTCAAGAAAGTATATCAGGATACATCGGAAAATAATTAAGGAAAGCAAACAAAAGGCAGAACAATTTCCTGAGGAATAAGGACTGCAGCCATTCCTTCACCTCTCCAGGATCGACAGTTGATGATTATGACTTGTAATACCTTCTCAACAGACCATTCACTATCTTCACTCTGTGCATCCATGCGACTATTAAAGAAATCCAATACCTAAGGAAAAATAATTCAGGGCAAAGCATATTTATCCCATGAATACCTCCAAATAAAAATAAGCAGATGTAGAAGACTTTGAGGAGTTCAGTCACCAAAATGTATCAGACAATAGGGTCAATTACATACAGTATAAATGTTCTCAAGAAGCTCTGTAAACCGTGGATGATTCTTGAAAGGCTGAAAGACCTCTTGTCGGTGCATTATTGCATAAACAATCTGATCCAGATGAGATACCGAGTATCAGATTCTCTGGTATCAACATATTATTATTACAACCAACAGCCCAGATTTACCTTAACCGAAGGACTGGCTCATCAAACATGCAAAGGACTTCATAAAATTGCAAAATCAATCTCAGACCTTACCTCAGGGTTTCGAGGTAAAGCATATGAAAGAATTGCATTTAGGATTTCCAGGACAATTCTCAAGAAGTCCGTGTAGATATGTAGCTCTGGTGACTGCAAAAATTCAACTCCCTTAGTCCAAGTATGTGAAATTGACCATTCAGTAACGCATGTTGCAAGATGAAGATTGTAAGAATACCATTTCTTCTGTAACATAGCACCCTTCTTTAGAATCAGTCTCAATATTGATAATTTTATCATTTTTTGACTCCTCCAATTTCAAGTACCTGGACAAAGTATGCTACTTCAGTACTAACATTAAATTGCATCTTTGTTATAAAATTTCCTTTTGGAAATAGAAATGTCTAGTTGCACTGAAGGTCGGAGTGAAAAAAGCGAAGAGATACGTACTTGCGTGAAAGCATATCAAAAAGGCTAACCAGCCTTTGTGAAGCATATGCACTCAGTCGGTGAACATGTGGAGCCATGTTTGCCAAAGTAGCAAGGCAGTTTGTGTGAAGATACACATCCTGGAAATTTAAACAAGTCAGAAACAATAAAACAGATAAACAAACACAAAATATTTTATAATTAGGTTACATGTTTAAACAATTGTAACAATGAGATTCTGCTAGGAATCGGAAACCGAAAACAAGCCTTTTCCACAAAGTGGAGTCAGGTACATGAATTTCTTAGTGATCTCTTACCCACATTTAAATCAAAAAAGAGAAAATCATGCTTTATAGTTTACTTTCAACGTGTCTGCCACTTCCTAGTTCTCTTTTCTGATGTAAGAACCCTTGCATGTTTTCCACTGTACCTAGATGGCAATGTAGCAGCCCTTCCTAACTCAATATGCCATTTAGACAACACGTTCATCGCTAGTATGAGGGTGACCCCGTAAGATGAATGAAGGTACTAGAATTTATGGTAAGAGATTAATAGCGTTCACCATTAACTACATAATGCAATCCCCTTGGGGCTTTGAACCAGCTATGAAGGGTAAAGCAATTTACAGAAAAATTAGATAACACAGAAAAGAGAAGTGAAGAATGTTCTACGATTATTTTTAGCCTATTGTGCTATTTAACATGGAAAAGATATACAACCTCACCGAAGATATTCTATGATTCTTGAATAGATTGTACTGAGAGAAGGTGAAAAAGGAAAAGAATGTGGACAAATACACCCCAGGTACTCCAAAAGGTTAGAAGGCATACCCATAGTTTTGATAGATTATATTTAACCGTTCTAATTAGTACTACAACCATCAAAGAGCCAAGAGAAGTATGATGCAAAAGGCGCTCTTTGTACCAAGGAACATTTGGAAGCATCTGCAGAAGAATCCAAAACCTAATAAACAATAAATAAAAAATGAACGAGAATAAGAACAATCCCACTGATGGAAAGAGGGATTGACCATTACCAGCTTGTGAATGCTAGCATTGAATGATGAATCTTGACTCAATATGAGAAGGACTATTAGCAGCATGTACATCTGATTGGAGGTTCTCTTTGAAGCATCATAAAGCATTTCCAGTACAGGCATAAGCTAACAACAACGAGTACAGATAAAGCAATTAGATCATATTATTTGAAAGCAAGAACTGCTTGCTAGAAAAAAGGGCATATATATATATATATGTGTGTGTGTGTGTGTGTGTGTGTGTGTGTGTGTGTGTGTGTGTGTGTGTGTGTGTGTCCACCAATCAATGAAAACGGACTGAATATTTTGCATGTGTGTATGCACGGAGCACATTCATTCATAGTGAGAATAAAAATGTTCTCTTCATATCTCGGAGCCTTCCACTACACCAAACATTAATTATTTTCATGATAAAAAAAGCTGAGGTTTGAAACTCTAAGTCTGACCACTAACTAAGCATGTGTGCACAAGCACGTGTGTTGTGTGCGTAGTCAATTTGACCAAAAAAAGAACCTAGCATGTTTTCACTTTTTCTTCTCCTTAAAGTTGAACCAGACAGATGTGATATGCATGGCTGGATTATGTGAATCACTGGAAACACAAACAGTAGAAGTAGGCATGTTGCATCCAATTTAGAATCAGGCTTGGATGAAACAACTTGCATCCTACAAATTGAAAAACACATTCTGAACCCTATGTATGGATTCAGAACTCCTACATGAAAGTAATCACGATTCCTGTACATAGATTCAAGATCCCTCTGAAAGATTTACTATATGCAAATTTGAAATTCTGAACCTCTTTCAACTCTAGTTCCACTGAAAGTGCGATTCTCAGCATTGGTAGTCAGACAATAACCTTAATAACGCATTATAAACAAACCAGGCATACATGAATCTTTACAGAATAGAACAACTGAGTTTCAAAAGCTAAACAATGACATTTAAGCTAGAGATGCTCACCAAGATATCTAAATCAGTCCGCACTAAAACATACTCCAGAAAATCAGAATTGCCATGCACCAATGAGTAAAGAAGTAAGACAGAGCTCTCATCAAACAGGTGCCTGCATCGTTAGTAAAAAATAACTTACAAAATCAACAGGCCTTGCATTAATGAAGGAAATCAGGCGTTAGACACAGAACAGTACAGAAAATGTATCAGCAGGTGTAACAGTATCGATGATGGTTTCACGCACAGGCACTGACACTACGCGTTGTTGTATCTCCATTTAAAAGTGCAGGCACAACAATAATTTTACATTAAAAAAGGCATTGGAAAGTTCTTCTAAAAGAATAAATTATTGTAGTGCCCCTACATTTTAAGGTGCACAGCAGTGCACTAGTACATTGCATGGAAACGCTTAGAGAGTGGCATTTACCCTTCTGAAACAACACCAAAATGAAAAGTGCGGCCAAAACACCGCCGAAACATTTCGATGGCATTTCAGCCCCCTTAAGTGGTTATATAAGAAAATGTTCCACTTATTTCACAATGTTATCATAGCTGAGTTAGTTGCTGCTGCCTTTTTCTTGGTGGAGCATCGTTGGTTCAAGCCTCAAGAGTGCATTTCCTGTAGATCCTTTTTATCTTTTTCTTTTATTTTTTTTACACACATATCTATATATATCAATATATAGTCGTTTTCCAGTTACCTTAATTTTTGGAATTTGCCACTATGCATGTCCCATTTCCTCTTCTTGCAACATAGGTGCACAGTGTAAGTATTGAGCGGCTACAAACTTACAAATCAATTATCGTTTTTTTTTGTGTGTGGAAGTATCTCATGCACAACAATATAAAGCCAGAAGCCAAAGAAAGAAACTTCTCCAAGTTCCAACATGGCAATCTTTTAATACTTGCTGGACGCATTACTGAAAATTGTTGCCAAAAATTCCTTTGCATATCTTGACACAAGTTACACCCAAGTCAGTTAGCTCAACCAAGTCAATTGTAATCAAGTCAGTAAAACTTGCCAAAAAAATACAAAAAGGACTGAAACAAATCTTGTAAAAAGGCATTCAGGGTAAAACATTGTTCTATGGTTCTTCTCCAACATATAAACCGCCTCAATATAAGAACGCCTATAAGAGAGGATAAGACAAAATGAAGGCAAGGTCTCATGATATATACGACAAGGAGAGGAACAATGATAGAGAAGGCAGAGATGAGAGCCAGCAGCTTAGCCTTAGACTTAGAGTCAGCTCCTAAGTTGATCAGCTTGAACAAGATAACTGAATTCAACTTCAATGGTCATATTTTTCAAGATGTGATTTTTCAATAGAAAAGTTACAAACAATCGGAGTTCTTTTAAGTATCAACAAACTAAGATATGTTGGAAAATTTCTTTCTTCAAGGGCAATTGGCTGTATACCTTGTATGGCCTACATGATACTTTTCTGCAAAAATATGAACGTCCTACTGCACCTGCATGAGGAACAAATCTGCTGGAGAAATAAACTTTGCAATTTTATTTTTACAGATACAAAACTAGTTTAGCTATAAATTGCTTAAACAAGGTTCTGATGGAAAAAGAAAAGGGAAAACAGAGAGTAAAAGATTAGGTGAAAAATGAAAAAGAGAACAAAAATACACCTGCTTCCTCCAGTTCAACAAAAATAACATTTTGCAGAGTACTAACAATTAAAATAGCATGTATTCCTCGCTCCCTTTAGGAGAGAGCAACTACGATAGAGTACCAACTCTTCTAAGATAAGACTTTGCTTCTGGTGTAAGATCATCTACAGCCTGAAACCAAAGGGAATGGTACCTGCTTGGCAGACCAACAGAAGAAATATTGAAAGGACAAGAATGAGAAGTACTTACGCTCCAAGAGTGTCAAAGAGAGAAGCAAAAGGCAGTCTAACAACTGGTCCATTATGTGCATTTCCCTCCACATCAACACGATCAACTGCAATATGAACTTTCCCAAACTAAGTTGCAACGTCCAATAATATAAAGACTTAACAACATCATCAATAGAAACCATGGCCTTACACTCGATGTCCCTCACATTCTCCAGAGACTTGCAATACGGGTTCTCGTGAAAATGTGAATCGCCCTTAAGATGGCTGCTCAAAGTAGCAGCTTCTTCAACCTTATCCAAAGAAAACTCATCTGAAGTCATATGTTTCCGATAATGAATGAGAACTAGCAGTACTAGAAGGCTATTATCTGCCAACGAACTTTTTAGTCCTTCGCTTGTAGAACTCACAAGATAGTTGAATGTGTAATACGGCAATAGCACAACAGTTGCTGCAAGTATCATCTACCATAAGCTTGTTGCAAAATATGCTCATAATATGAAGAAATGCTCATACGTTTCTTAAGAGATTGAGTAAAGCAGAATGCTATCTGAAATGCACTATGCAAATGAACCAAGAAATCATATTGCAGTATGGTACACTAGGACATGTAGAAAGTACTTGGAAATATATCACACCATCTTGCTGAAGGAACTAAAAAATGAACAAAATCAGAAAGTCAGTCAAACAGAATTAGATGTTAATCACTTAGCATGACAAGTCACAGTGCACTTATGTTTGTCATTCTAAACAAGGAAACAAACGTCTATCATGCATTACAAGTAACTTGTTTCCTTCAATCTTTTGAATAGAATTAGAATATGCGCTTAAATGTATTTGACATAGGAAGTGATATGAGGCAGATGAATTGCTTTTCTCCAAACAGTTGAATTACTTGGCAACTGAATTGCATCTCTGCTTATCATGATTCTTGACACCTATATAGCCTATTCTAAGCCCAAATAAAAGAGGAGGTTGCATTGGCTAGTCAACAGACACAACAACAACAAAAAACTAAGCCTTTTCCCATACTAGATGGGGTCGGCTACATGGATTCTTTGTTTCCACATAATCCTAAAAGAGGAGGTTGCATTGGCTAGTCAACAGACACAACAACAACAAAAAACTAAGCCTTTTCCCATACTAGATGGGGTCGGCTACATGGATTCTTTGTTTCCACATAATCCTATCATAATTTCTAGAATCCATGGTAAATAAGTCCGACAAAGTTTTATGATGGCTGTCAGAAGCCTAACACAACCCTCCTCCTTTATCCAGGCTTGGAACCGGCCATGCAAGGGTGATCCCCTACTTGAGCGGAGTTTTAGTCATCAGACACAATGGAGATGAAATTCCCAGCAAGCCAGTTTCAGACACATTGTTTGACATCAGAATATGTGATCGCCAGTTTGTGGGAAAAGAATTGATCAAGTTTCAGGATTACTTCTATTACATGTTGCCAACTTCATGCCAAAAGATAGCAGTACAATTTTACTACTAACTAAAGCAAGTTCTTTGATGTATGTTATTCATGAATGACATTATATTAATAGATGAGTCTAAGGAAAAAGTTAATAGGAAATTGGAACTATGGAGAAAAATATTAAAAAGTAAAGGCTTTCGACTTAGTAGAATAAGTTTGATCATTTAGTTATTTCAAATGACATAGAAATTAAGATTGACACACATTGTATTTCTTGTAAGAAAGTTTTAAATACCCAAGGTCAATTTTTTAGAGTGACGAAAAAATTAATGGAGATGTTACATATAGAATTAATGTAGGTTGGTTAAAATAAAGAAGTATATCAGGTATAAGTATTTTATGTTTATGATAGAAATGAAGATGCTGAGATAGATGAGTGGTTACAACAACAACAACTAAGCCTTTTCCCATACTAGACGGGGTCGGCTACATGGATTCTTTGTTTCCACAGATCCCTATCGTGTGCCATGTTAGCAGTTAACTCCCAATAAGCTAGATCATTCTTTATTGTTTCTTTCCAACACTTTTGTGGTCGTCCTCTACCTCTTTTAATACTTTCCAAATTTAGTTTTTCTAACCTTCTTATCGGTTCTTCTTTTGATCTTCTTTCTATATGTCCAAACTATCTTAAACGATATTCTCTCATTTTATCCTCTATTGGTGTCACTCCTAATTTGTTTCTAATAACCTTATCATGTATACGGTCTTTTCTTGTATGACCACTCATCCATCTCAACATCTTCATTTCTGTCACAGACATCTTTTGCACATGTTGATGATTAACTGCCCAACACTCATAACCATAAAACATGGCAGGCCTAATTGTTGCTTGATAATATTTACCTTTTAACTTTAATGGTATCTTCTTAACTCTGCCTATGTAAGGAATCACCCTTTCATGGCCGGTCCCAAGCCCGGAAAAAGGAGGAGGGTTATGTTAGGCTTCCGACAGCCAGCGTAAAACTTTGTCGGACTTAACATGGATTCTACAAAAAAAAACAAAGAATCCATGTAGCTGACCCCATCTAGTATGGGAAAAGGCTTAGTTGTAGTTGTAGTTGTAGGTATCTTCTTATCACAAAGAATACCTGACATTCCTCTCCATTTTAACCAACCAACATTAATTCTATGTGTAACATCTCCATCAATTCTTCCATCACTCTGAAAAATAGACCCTAGGTTCACTGAAGAAGAGATAAAATAATTAAGGAAAGTAAACAAAACATGTTGCATATTCTTTACAAGTGATCAAAATGTTCAACTTCTTGAGATTAGTGCTATATGTATTCCCCAGAACCGAACATTTTGAGAAATCTAAAACAACTATCACTTAAATATTAAATTTCAGAACACATGTGACCATATAGAAAGTAAACTCATGATCTTAAACAAGGTTACCTTGATGTAATTGCCAGTGTCAAGGGTGAAGCGATGATAAATCCCAGCAGGCAAGACAATCATGTCACCATTATGTACCCATATGCGGATCCAATGGTCATCAAGATCTCTCACGTCAAAATAACCTTCATTAACAACAAATAAGGTTAAAAATTTCAACAACAGACGCTAACAAGGAAAGCTAAAACATAATGACATGATAACAAGCAAGCTGCGTGTATATACCACTGCCTTCCAAACAGAAGCGGATCTCTTCATCAGTGTGAATGTGCTCTTCAAAAAAGCTTTTCAACTTTGCCTCATAGTTGCACAGCTTGTCAGGGCTGCAAGTAATTAAGTCCTGCATCACAACAATCAGGAAAATATTTTTCAAAAGGTCCATAAAGACAGAAAAACTATCAGAGAAGCACATGGAGGAAGGAGTCAAAGGATAAATATGGTAAAGAGTTTCATACCGAATAAGTGTATCCCCTGGCTTTTCGGATTTCATTGAACTCCTCATCATTTTCGTAATCATCAACATTCAAATGCCAATACAACACTCCCAACTCTGAAACAGAAAAGGGAATTACACATTTATGAACCTCTCCATTCTTCTTCAAGATCGTTGTATTCAAGAGCTCACCATCGAGAGTAAGCATCACATACTTAGTCAAAACCATGCCAATCCCCCCGATAGAAGCAAATTATGAGAAGAAACAAGCAGAAAAATCTAAGAGAGAGAACACACCAGCAAGCTTTTCCAAAGATACATATTCCTCACGATCACGATGGTGGGGAAGTAGCTGGTCTTCATCAGTGTCATTCATATACCAGGCTTGTATGGTGACACCATCCTGATGAATGGGAAATATTTATATTGATAATTAGAATGACACCCAGAAAGGCAAAATTGACATAATATTTTCCAAAGGAGACCCATGTTCAGCAATACTGGTTTAGCTATTTCCCCATGAAATCATCAAATGCTAAAGATGGCAGACGAATAAATGCAGCCAGCTTGTGGAAAACAAACAAAAGGTACTGTTCTGCTCAGAGAATCATTGAAACACCGCGAGTACAAACATAAGTTGTGAAACCAATTACACTTGACATGCAATTGACATGGAAGATACGAAAAGTAGCATCAATGTATTGATATTCTTTAGAAGACGACGGGAATCTGCTCTACCATTAAACTCTCCAATTTTGCATGGGATGAATGCATTCATCCATGGCAAATACTTCATGCTGCATTTAAAACAGCTATGTTCCGTCCATTCCTGTTGGATGCTCCGTCACTCAAAACCCATACTTCTCCTATAGTTTGACTCGGCATTTTTTATTTTAATTACCTTTTAGTGGTATGTCACTAAGACCCTTGATAAACTTTGACAGGTTATTACTTCACTAATGAATTAACTCATAAAAACAATGTTTTCTCTTTGAGCTTTATGAAATATTATCAGTCATATATAAGTTATATATAGTCGTCTTCCAGCAACTATGATCTTTTAAAGTTGTCATACCCTGAACCTGCAACGGCATCCATACCTGCACCCATGAGACATGATTCCCGTTATTAGTTGTGTAACAGACAATCATGAGACATGATTCCCGGAATTAGTTGTGTAACAGACAATCATGTAGCGTCCTCAGTATTCATCTTGCAATATACATTATTACCGAGCCTGGGGATTAATTTAATGGTTCAGCTGATCAATATACTTCATGGGATTTTCCTTCTTCAAACATCAACGTAATCATCTCTTTAATCTTATTCAGATATCTTTCTCCAGTTTTAAGTCTCTCTTTATAACCCCATCTCACTCTTTAATGCTGCTCAGTTTTCAAGCACCAAAATCAGTAATTATCCAAGATTTTCCAGTGATGAGACCAGAGCTGAAGAAAGGGACACAGATTCAACATGTACTAAATATAGCAACTACATGTTCAACAGCACCCTTCTTATGCAGTGTCCAAGAACACTCACCTCCTCAGCGACTTGTTGAGATCAACATAAATGAGTGATATAATCAAAACTTTTATATCAACTTATTGAGATCACCTAACATCTACATAATAAAAAAACCATATGATTTTCTCATTTACTGTCCATTCAAAAGCACCTTCTACAAATCATAAATGTAGGCACTATTTGATAAGCTTAGAGGTCATCCAGAGAGTATAGGGATCAGAAATCCGAAACTTTGACATCCAAGATGCAGACCAATTAGAAATTCTATAACTCCACAGTTATTACGAAAGAATGATTTTTTAAATTTCATAAGACAATTCAAGGATCGAAATTAAATCTAAGAACTTGCGTTTCTTTGATAAGTCATAGTCCTCCCAAAACTTTCGCCGTGAAGCATCATCAACATAACAAATCACCCTCTGTAATTACCATACTTGTATCTTAACCACGAAGTATCAAGCAAGAACCAACCTAACAATACAATTCCCCAAGAAAACCAACATATTGGGGTTTCAGAAAAACGGGCACACCAAATTAATCGGTCAACGACAGAATTTCACGAAATTGCAGAACCGAACGCGGTCATCAAACAAACCAAGCATACCAAAATCCCTAAGCTTCGAAACGGAAGCCGTACACCAAACAAGGCACTTCTCTAATTATCTTGGAATAAACCAAAGGGTCGGGAAGTTCGCACCTTGCCAGAGGAAGCCATCGTCGTCCTCGAGTTATCCGCTCAAATCTCCTCAAGTGTTGGCTGCGTTTAATAGCAGAACCTCCCTCCACTCTGGAGACTCCAATTATATATTTCAGCATTTTATAAAAACTTTACCCTAATATCCTCATTCAATGTAAACAAGGACATCGGAGCAGGTTCATATTTTCCTCAACTTCTCAATTATTACTGAAGATCACCTAATATTTTAATTATCACATTGACCAGTTCAATTTTAAAATATATTTCGGAATAGCCCCCTAATATTAGAAATGATCTATATTACCATGGCTGCCTGGCTTTACCTATCCGGACAGTCTTTTCTGTTTATTTTTGTCTCTTCAGCTTATTTCCTTGTACATTATGTCGAGTTATTCTTGAAAAATCTGACTTCATCCCCTCTGATGAACTTCCATAAACACACGTCTATATATACTGGCTTGTATTATTTTCAAATTGCCACACTATATCATAGTCGATGCTATGCCTTTCTTTGATTGGCAAGATGGGGTTAAGAACATTCATCCAATGGCAAACTTAGAGAATGTTTCATAGATAAAGCAGAGTTTAATTGGATGAAATTCAGGTGAGCTAGCTCATATAAGAAAAACTTCCAGCAAAGTGTTAACACGTTCTAATTTTTGTTTAATCAAGTGTTGAGTGCATACAAGTTTACTAAAGTGTTTTGGAAGGAGACCATAAAGCATGGCCTCTTTTCTTTCATAGAATTAGATGCTAATACGACTCAAGATCAAGCACAACGACTATATAGAATTCATGTAGTCAACCCTACTTAATGTGGAAAAGGGCTTGGTTTGGTTGGAACATCGGGCAGCCGCAGATCAAAACCATATTTCCATATAGCCAACCCTACTTGAAGAAGAAAAATGCTTGGTTTGGTTGAAGGGTTGAGTGCATGCAAGGATAGAAAGCATATGTTAAAAGATACAGATACTCGAAGAACATAGACAGCCATACGTGATACTTGAAATATGAGGCCTTTTTCCGTAAATAGCTGATTACTTGGCAGTGGTTTTCTAATTTGCACAAATTGCATTCAGGGTTTTTGTTGGGTACCCCCATATCACGACAAAGGGAAAAAGTCTCTAATTGGACAGTCATAGACTCAACGTCTGACGGACAGAATCTTGAAGTCAAGCCCCACCTACTGCCCGTGCCAAATCCGGTCGGGTCGGGTCTGGGTTTCTCTTCGATACCTGTGGTGGAACGGGCTTCCACCGTCCATCTGAGAAACCGACGGCAGTAAGCATCTGTGGCAGGTCTGCCCGGTCTCGGTCCAAGTTTGCGGTCCATGTGTTAAAGGTTGGTAAACGAGAAAGCGGATCGGCATGGGCTTAAACATATCCGATCTGGCCCACAGTGCAAATTCTTCGGCCTGTATCTGGACGTGAACCAAGTCAGATTCAGGATGACCTGAATTTGGATCATACCTTTTATCTGGTGATGCTGGATCCAGTGATGATTGCTTGCTTGATCCAAAGAACAGTTTAAGTAAAGTTTTGGGTACTTTGATTCTAGTCCAGATTAAAGTATAGATATTTGTAAAAAAAAAGTCATTCATTTGATCCTCGACTCAATTTCCAAATGATGGAATATGATCCACTTATGCAAGCAATTGTTATGCTCGGATCCATACCCAAGAAGGAGATGTTGGAACCGGACAGGAGGTCCAAGACGGAGATCCATTCTTATGTACACCACACTAGAAGGGAATGGAACCTGTTATTATCGATCATACTCACAGGTGAAGGTTGATAATTGAAGACAAAAGGAATAGACAGGCTAGAAGCTGGATCGGTTGCTGATCCATTTCTTCTTTTTACAGTACCATCGGGAGGTCGGCACATCGAGCCACACAACATTAGTTTGGGTTTGCATGATGAGTGTACACTTCTACTCTGTGGCAGATCTAGATTTTTTTTGTGGGGTGGGGCGAATTGCTTATTACTTATTCAATCCGTCGAACCTTTGATCCAGATGAGACACTTCTAGTATATACGTCTCAAAATAATGCTGCAGCTTATATTTGAAGGTTTCGACTAGATTCATATCCGAGGATACTTTTCTGGTTCCAATCCAACTCAAGTTGACATGGGATCTCCTTCAAATGAGGATCGGCTAAGATCCATATGCAAACTTCTATTTACAATCCTTGTTCTTCCTTCTTTTGTGAGGAGAGAGGAGAGTCACTAGATTCTTATTCATACTAGACTATCTATATCAATCTCAACCATTAGATTGGAGATGCTATAGATGAAAAGGAAGAAAGTAGGAAGATCCATTATCCATTATCTGCTTTATACTTTTTTCTTTTACTAAAAAGCAACTTTGACCTTTTGCTTCTTTTTTCTTATTTAAACCATCCATGATGGTTTAGTGTGAACTAAAGTCTAACAACTCATATATATTGAAAGACAACCTAATCTTGTCCATCAATAATGCTATTCACTCAAGCCTGACAATAGACTTTCGGTAGTATTAAGATAGTTTTATAAATTAAAAGTATTTTAAAAATGATGAAAGATGATTTTATTATACTCATACCACCCAAAAGCAATTGACACATTCCAGTAAACATAATAAATGATTGACATGATCATATCACTATATATATATATATATATATATATATATAATGAAATGAAAAGGAACCATAAACTATCTCCGTCGTTTGGTTTTAAATGGGTGTGTGACAGAAGACAAATAAGAAAGGAGTCTAAGAATCTAGACAGCGGTATAGCCAACCCCCGCACCTAGTGTTGGAAACAGCTTGCATCTTGGTCGGTAGAGATACCTACAACGAGTATCTCATAATGGAGTGAGTAACAAGGTTCAAACCTACCCAATTAATCAAATATACTCTATCATCTATATTTTCAAGAATGTGAACAGAAAATTCTGGGGATTGTTTTAAATATTGTCAGTACAAAACTCGTGCATGCGCTTATTTCTTTCTTAATAGAAGAGTAAGCTTAAATTTCCGTTGGTTTGGTAACTCTTGAGAATTTTTTATTGAAGAAATTCCGAAAGGCCAGCCAAAATCAACAATTATCTATGAAAGTCGCTCCAAAGGGGGTTAGCGTATTGAAAATGGTCTCTCATTGCTAGGTGAGCAGTCAGGGGATTGTCTCGTTCACAGAGAAAATGATCGAGCAATGAAAGAGCATTACTTACTTTTTTATCCAAAAGAGCTCTTAAAAGTTCCGGATAATTATTTTACAAGTGGTGACTTTTTACAACTTATGTTGCAAAAAAGAAAATCTTACTTATTTAAAAGTTACACTGCAAAATGGGAGAAAATTTCCCACCTTTAGGAATTATATTTTTCCAGGGAGAGGATAGACAGAAGCATTCCTCGGAAAGCAAGTTCCTGACTTGCAGGCTATGAAGTGATCTAAGGCTGGTAAACCAGCTGAATGAACTTAAGAGGAGCTGGTTGTGCCTGATTAGCAACTTAAAATGCCCGGGACTATGATTATCCTCACAACTTTGGGTGTACATGTGTCATATTAAAAAAGATCGAAATTTCACTTTTCGTGTCGTAATTGGTCATACAATCTTTTGAATGTATCTTAGCCACCAAATGTTAGGTCTAATAATATAAATTAAGAAATTATCATTCTATATCCTGTGCCTTCATGTGTTATCCTTTCTACACGAATACTGAAAAATCAACCACTTCATGATGTATGAGAACTAAAATACTGTCAAAAGTCAGGTTTGACATATGCATGAGAGTATAAAACAGCTAAGTTTAGTGGATCCTCACAAGCAAACGTATCATATACCAGTCTTAGCGCACCTTCTTTTTTTGGGATAGAAGTTGCCATCATGTAAAATACATTGCGCCTACATAAGTATGTGAAGAAACACTAATGTGCTTGGAAAACCACCCCGTTGTTTCCTGAAAGAAGCTTGACGTACTCCTTTCTCGCGGGATGATTTCCTTGCGGTTTATTGTAACAAGTCCATACTGGTTCTCCAATGAACAAGCGCATCAACTGCACCATTACACATATTCATGTCATCCATTTCATAATCCGAGCTTTACTTAGTACACTACACACAGAGACATCAATCATATCAGTGATGTGTATACAGGACTACTAACAGTTTCATAATGCACTGATTTGATGACACTATAAACATCATAAAAGGATGTAAAACATTATTGTTCATACCAAAGAAACTATGCTTTTCCAAGGTTGGACAGAGTGAAACAAATATATTGCCTTTGACACGCATGAGGGCACACAAGAACTTGGGTCTCTCTCTCTCTCTCTTATACAAAGATATGCATGGAAAACAAGAACGACTTGCACATTCTTTGCTATTTTAGTGTTTGGGAAGTACTGAGGGTCCTCCAAAGTCCAATGTCTTCTTCCAGTTGATTAGACATGGACAACCAATGCGCATACAGACAAGCTGCTCTGAAATGTTTCGATTTAGTTAAGTGGATTTTTCAAACCTTCAAAAAGCAGAAATCTAAACGAAGAGAAGTTGAAATAAAACATTCATTGTTTAGTACCCAAATGCCAAATTGATCAGGTAAGGTCATCCATATGATTTTCTGTTAGCTTACAACACATATAACTATGATCTTACCTTAATTTACCCAAAAGGCTTGGGTAAATTAAGGTAAGATCATAGTTATTATTCTTTCCATTCTAGTATTATTCTTTCCAGCTAATTCCAGGTGATTTTTGCATAATTCATCTATTAAAGGACGGTGCTTCCAGCTGAGTGGAACGGAGGTGGAAACATTGGAAGTGTTCGGATAAAGTTTCAAGGATTTTTGTGAGAGTTGTGAATTCCAAGGCAAAAGTTTGCAATAATGTGGATTCTCTTTCCTTGAAAAGAGAAACGGAGGAAGACCAGAAGAGGAAAAGAAGAGAGAAAAAGTTCACCTCAAGGCTTGAAATTGGACTTCCAATGATTCAAATTCCCACCTAAGCAAGTGTGACTTTCAGATACGATATTTAATAAAGATGAGAATTTTCAGTATATCAGCCAAACACAGGAGCGACAAAGCTGTGTGAGAATTAGAAAATTCTATTTCTCTAAACTTCTACCAATTTGAATATAATAAGAGAAACATACAGAGAAGTATTACCTTAATATAGTTTGCTGTGTCAAGAGTGATGCGATGATATATACCAGCTGGCAGCACAATCATGTCAACTTCCTTAATCCATATGCGGATCCAGTGATCATACTTGTCTCTTACACCAAAATAACCACTCCCCTTAAGACAATAACGGATCTCCTCATCTGCATGTATGTGCTCAGTGAAGAAGTTCTTAAGCTTCTCTTCATAGTTGTCCACTCTCTCAGGGCACAAGTCTAGCAGATCCTGTGATCACAAAGGCAGTCATATCGATCAAAACAGATGATATACTCTTGATGTGCTTGGTCTAAGAAAAAGATATATGAAATTCATAGATCAATCTGGTGAATATGAAACAACAAAAATGATTCAGTCACCTCACATAAAAAACAGCCATCATGCATGAGCTCCTCATCTTCTGGATGCGTTCATCTTAATGGTTACAATAGGCAAAGCCCTAGCCTTCTCAAGTTGGACACTGTGATCTGATGTGTTGTCAAAGGATCATCTGTTAGAAGACAACACACCTTTTGAAACCGCGTCTGGATGAGACTTTAATTCTGTCAGAATTGATTTTGGCACAGGCCTAATCTAATACAGCAAACATATGAAGTTCACAGTTTTTATAGACTTCAGAGCAAAGTTAAAATGTTATAGCATTTATTCAATAAAACTTGAAGAAATCTGAACTAATATCATATAATATTTTGGTAACCCTTCAGATAAAGAAAGAGTGAGAATCATTTAAGAGTCCTCAGCTAGCAAGGGAAATCGTGAACTTGACCTACTTGCTGCTGATAGTTGACATGTTAGTGAATTATGAATAAATGAAGCATTTCTCTTATTGTTTGAAAGTTTTTTAATTACAATAGGGTATCTTAATCGATGCTGGTTGAGTTGGAAGTAGATTTTTATTTGTTGCATGAGTCTTTTTAGAGATTTATCATGGTTGTGATTTAGAGGGAGTTTCCAAACTCCCACCAAATTTTGATGGAGCAAGGACAGCATGCTTTGTCCGTGTGTTCAAATCTGGTATCCTGGAATGTTCGTAAACAGGTTAGAGTCTCACGATTAAGCACAGGAGCAGAGCAAAGGGTGATTGCTAATGCAGCAAGACAAATGCTAAGGCCGATGAGATTTATTCTTCAAGAATTTGGTGTTAAATCAGAAACCATGCCTCCTATCCTTTGTTAAACAGTTGGAGCTACTTGTTTATCAGCAAATTATATGTTCCCATAGAAGCAATACAACAACTACAACAACAACTAAGCCTTTTCCCATACTAGACGGGGTCGGCTACATAGAAGCAATAAACATATCAAAAAATAAACCTTCATTTCATGTCAAAAACACAGCTCAAGTTTAGTGCGTGACATGTTCTCCAAGGATAAGTCAACAGCATATATTCACCAATCTTTGTGAGAAAAGGTTCTAAATAGTGTGGTATTTTCCCGCAATCATTGAGTTTGATGGTGGCTGTTAGTTAATCAAGAGTTTGAGCTGCTGTTACTAGTGCATGTAATTGGAAGATTTTGTAAGAATTCTAGTGCTGAACCTGCTAGACTTACCAAGTGTTACTCTCATCCAAGAAGGAAATTAAGCAGCAGTTTTTGCAAAGAAAGAAAATTCTTCCACGTCAAGTCTCAAGTATAAAGCCGATAACAGCAAGTTGGTTTTAGCTTCTACCATGATATGAAAGATACGTTCTAAAATCTAAACCCTCTTCCATATATAACTAAAACTAGACCCTAACACTACTAGATCTACTACGACACGACATTAGTTCTTCGTTGTCATTAAGCTCGATCTTGCATCATAGTCTTATTTAACCTTCAAGGTGTAATTTCTCACACGAGAGTTTGAACTTTTACGGTTCAATTCTTGTAGCTTGATACTGAATCTCATCTCTCGGTGTCGTACAGGAGCTCCGTTTTTCTGCTTCTCCAAGAGTTGGTGCCTCTTTTTTCTCTATCTTCTGCCCCACCAACTTTTATATATGGTGAAATTTGATCAATAAAAAGTGACAGGATGATGAGAATGGGTTGTTCGTCGTGAAATTTTGAGTCTCAATCATATCCATCGTGCTCGCGCGCGCGCGCGTGTGAGGGAGAGAGATTACCATATAATTGTAACCCCTGTTCTCTCTGATTTTCCGCAGCTCCTCATCGTTTTTATGATCTTCGGGGTTCAAACGCCAATACAGAATCCCCAACTCTGCCAGAGAGATTTAGCAAAAGAAAGGGTTTGCTTCCTCCATTTTAACTCGCAGAACAGAAAAGAGAAAACCCTAATCTCCCACTCCGTTTTCACTAAAAAAACTCCACGAATGAAGAAACATGTGCCGCTCAAACAAATCGAATTCACAAAGTGAGAACCCAAAAATCCCCAACATTTCCCAAATTCGCAATTCACACATATCTCCAAATTCAATTTGTTTCTATGTAGCAATTCTAGTTCAGCCAATGAAAACATACCTTGAAGCTTGTTTAGAGAAACGTACTCCCTTGGGTTGCGATGTTGAGGAAGTCTCTGGTCGTCACCATTTTCCTCCTTGTACCATGCCTCTATCCCCATATCTTATACCTCCTGTCAAGATATTGTTTCAGCTAAATCTAGTGTGCAATTCTGAAATCCTTCTATTTTGGCTTGGACTTTCAAAGGCAAAATTTAATGGAGCAAACTGATCACTCTAGAAGTCTCGATGATCAGTCGATTAGCTGACTCAATTTGTTGGAGAAAAGAAAAAGGCCAAGTGTCTGATTCTTCATCTTTAAAGAGGTACTAGCTACATCTACCTTCAACCATTATTGTATCCTACATCTTTCATGAAGAGCGTTCTACTTGAAGCACTTAGTTCCCTCTGTCATATCCCCTAGTAGCCCAAGTTCGAATCACATGGTTTACACCGTATTTTTTTGCATGCGAAAACGAAGAGGAAGAACCCATATACGAAGTTCTCAATTACACCATATATATCAAATAATTTAACAAGAGACAGTTCTGAATCAAACTCTACGAGCCTAGCAGCACAATTTCTCAGACTTTGAACTAAAAGGACAAGCAACATCATTCGCCATGGGCTTACCTTCACCCACCAAAACGGTCTGTGGAAATGCACACAAGCGTAATGTGGTTTTGTGAGCCAAAATGCTCCAATAAAAAAGCAGTGGCCTTGCATGGCCACATGTTTAAGCCGACTGTCGCTAGAAAATATATAATATCTGAACATGGAAGATGGCACGGAACGTGACTACTAATGAAAAAGTGAGCCAAGCAATAAAAACCATGAAAATAAATGACAGGGGATGAAAAGATTAATCAACTCGCACTCATAAGTTGGTGGACGGATATCATTTCTTTTAAGTGATGATTTTAAACAGAGATGCATTTCAGTAAGAAGGCCATTAGGCTAATTGATAAGATTCGTATGGGCATCAATCATCTCTATCACCAAGACAATGCTCAAAATGGGAGCTAAGATTTGCATATAGATAACCCCAGGTATTGGAAGAACAAATATAAATCTGTATAAGTAACCCCACGTATTGTGAGATAAGGCTTGCCGAGAAATTAACCAACTTATAAAATTATTTTCAAAATAGGAGGTAAGATCAATTTGATTCTCAATTGTGAGATAAGGCAATACTTCCATGATTTACGAGATTTCCAGCTAGAGCGGCACACCATCTGCCTCGTATTGATACCTGGGGGGTTGACTCACAAGTTGAAGGGCATGAGTTCGATACTTAGGGCATACATTTGGCTTTCTATTGTAACAAAAATAGAAAAAAAAGAATAGAAGGGAAAACTAGATCTCTACTTCACCAACGGGCAGTGATCTTAAAAGAAGCAACATATCCAAGAAAAATCTCATTATTTAGAGTTGGCAAACACCGCCCATTTCCCGAAGTCATTCGAGATCCGGTCACACCTAGCCAGTTCACCCAAACAGGATCGATCGACTTCACTAAGAAAAGTAAAGAAAAATGGAAAACACTATCTCTGGCCTCGTTCTGACAGCCCGCCAAACAGGATCTTGGGATCGAACCTCTGCACAATCGGATCCCCCCTCACCTTCCTCGCGACCTCCTCCGGCAGCGTCGCGATCACCGTCCGGCCGAGCCCCTCCGACGACGACGGCAAGACGAGCACCACACCCTCTCCGTTCGGCGGTATGATCCGACACGATACGTGAAGCGGCTTGCTCCCCTCTTCGAAGACCGCTCCGTACCCCATCATGCCTTCGAGGTTAGCGCAAGTGAGTGCCGAACCGTACATCTGCACCGGCGGCCGGAATTTTCCTTTCTCCTCGCCGGATCCGCCCTCTACAGGCACTCTCATCTCCTCCCACCAGTCGATCACCGACCGGAATTCTTCCTCCGTCCTGAACGAGTCGTCTCGAATCGCCCGAGCCGCGATGGCGAGGCCACCGTCTCCGGCTAACTCCTCCTCTGCCGCTCGCACGTGTGAGAAATGAACGGCGTTACCAAAGAATCCGTGTGGTAACGGCGCGTGCATCGCCTTACGGAACTCCGTCACCAAGCCGAGCTCTCGCTCGAGCGAGGACCCTCCGTGTCCCCGGGTTGCACGAGCGCACGCGGACCACAGCAGCCCGGCGAGGGCCACGAAGGGCGTAGGTTCTGCAAATGCCGCAGGCGACTCGGATATTTCCGAGATGCATCGACGTACCGACGAATCGGAGAACCGGAACGTGACGGTGGAGAACCGGGACACCTCCTTGGTTGGCTCGGCTTGGGAAGAGTACTTGGAGCGGTAGTACTCGACGGAGGCTGTGCTGGTGTTTGGGGTTTTCCGCAGCCGCAGGCCATGTGGGTGGAAGAAGGGCTGGTTCGCAATGCACGACCGGCGGTGGATGTCTCCCCAGGCCTTGACCAGGAGCGATGCACAGTGTGGGTCAGCTTGCATGTGTGGGCAGCTCAAGCCAATTGCGAAGCCACCATCTTTGAACTCAGTGATCTGCACCCAAAAGAAAGCAAGCTAATTGTTGGCTCAAGTGAGAAGAAGAAAGTTATTGTTTTGATAGTTTACTTGGGCTTGTAATCCGAAATATTAGAAAGGGATTCCTTCTACCATATAAGCTAAGAAAACTCTCTCAAACTTGGATTCCCACAACTTGCAGGAATCCAACAGCTGTGTAAGAGGGTGTCAAAATGCCAAGTAAAATGAGTGATCAATAATTTTTTTACTTTTTTGGTTTATATAACAGTAATTTAGACTCGTTTTGGTATGTGGTTTTGAGTACTCAAGATGCTAATATGGATGAATAGTCACAAAAAGGCCATAAATATAAAAAAAGTTATTAAAAATAAATGGAGTGACGTCAATAGATAATAAAATAAAGAAAAATCATTTAAGATGGATTAAGATTAAAAAAATAGATTGTGAGAATGTAAAAAAAAAAAGAAAAAAGAAACCATAAAAAAAAATTCCTTTCCGTTAAATAAATAATGATTTCCCTTGCGTTGAGTTTGTAAAATCGATATGTAGCCGAGTATGATGATATGGGAAAAAGCTAAATTGTTGTTGGTTAGAAATAGGGAGGCTGAAGGTATCCAATTCAACATCTCATCTTGTTAGACGAGTTTCCTGCCTGGTGAACTAACGCTACGAGTGCTAAATGAGTGAACACTAAACATATTAGCTGTGTTTTACCAAAAAAGAAGAAAAACTTATTATTATCTGCGACATGCATGTCTATTAATTCAACTATTAGTTTCTATTTTCAATGGGCGTCAGGTGCAAGTATATTCTACCAAGCAAGCAAATGAACCCCTTTTAGGTGATGCAGAAGGTCTTAGAGACGTTCAAACTTGGTATTCGTTTAGGTGATGGATATCAGGTCCACTAGAAACCAATCCGGCATATAGTATAGAAGACTGTATGGATCGGGTTGGACCTGAACCCACTAGGCCCTGAGTTAACAAAAGAGAACAGATTCATTAATCATGTGGGTCAGACTCGTAAATCCAAATCAGAACCTGACTGAGTTTGCATATGATGCAGATGGAGACCCAGGCAGTGAAGCACACTGAAAGCGAACCCCACCGGATCCAACTGACTGGACCTTTAATGATTTTAGGTAATTCGACAAAGAGGTAGTGGTTGGTCAGATGATCTAATTAAACCCGATCACTTTCTAGTTGGGAAACACCAAAGACGCGTAAACTAAAGTCACACAATAAGGAGACTCAACAGCCACGCGTACTCTAGACGGCTAAGACTAGTCAAAATCCTAGCCATCCAAATGCATTCAGATGGAAGGCTAAGATCTGATATACGGTTGCTGCCGTTAGATGCTGAATGATAACCCTCTTTCAGTCAAGTCCATATGATATCGGATCTCTAGTTTCTTTTCAATCCCTACCGAAAATCTCACTTGATTAAGAGTGTAAAATGCCATAGCACATAAGCGCACATATCAGATGTGTGGCCAGGATTCGTTCTTAACAGAAGATGCTTGCCTGCGTACAGTACTGAACCGTAGAGAAAGGGTAGAATTATACGTCAGCTGGCATAGCACGGGATCTGATCCGTCCAAACTACAAGAGCCGTTGGTCTTCCATCCCCAAGATGGACGGTGATTATGCCGAAGTACATTTAACAGCTTAATTCGGCATATGACTAGGTCATGTAAATGAAAGTAGAAAAGAAGAAGAAGAAGACCTGAACTTGGAACGGGGACCAGAAGGTGGTGTCGTCGGCCATGGGCTCCCAAAGGGTGAGGGCGAGATCCGGGTCGAAGTCGCCGGGGTGGAGGGAGTCAAGCCACTCGGAGACGGAGGTGCCTGCGACGTACGCTTCAACAGTGCGGACGCCGGCGTCATTGCACTTTACCACCCAATTGCCGTCCTCGTCGAGCTTGAGACGGCCGGTGACTGCCGGGAAGGAAGTAAGGACCTCACTAAACGACTCCTCGAGAGCGTTGATGATGGACTTGGTGGATGCAGTCTGGGGTTTTTCGTAGTAGAAGACGAGGCGAAGGTTGTAGAGTCCCATCAAGTGGTCGATCACCGCCAGCGGGTACACCTTTCCCGGCCGGCATGCCTGCGTCGACACCACCGTCTTCTTCTTCCTTATCTCGATCCCACATCCCTCTTTCTCCTTCGTCATCTTCTTCTATGTGTCTGTCTTGTTTCGCTTCTCCTACTCCTTCAGGTGGGCGCTATTCTCCCTACCTGAGGCTTGTATTTAATTTGAGAGAGAGAGAGAGGCTCTTATTTCATATATGATACTGTACGAAACTTATTTGTAAGTGATACCAGATCGTCACCATACATCTCTGTGGGTTTTTGATTGATGAAAACTTGAGTGGACCCTACTTTCACGAATCGCAAGTAAAGCACTGTCTGCGAGTCAGATGTCCGGTTTAGATTCAAAATCACTTGTTCTGAGCTACTTGGTATTAATGGGGGTTGATCTATTCTCATCCATTTTCCCCAGTACATTCAATCTCCAACTGCACACAGTAACTGGATCGTCCAATCTACCATAGGGATCGTAGCACTTTTAATTGAATGCGTATGAACTATCCTATCACATGGCAGGCACTTTCTTCGTTAAATATTTTCTTGGGAACATTAATGTTATTTACCTATACTTATAACCCTAGAAACCTTGTTTCTAAGTTTTTCCTAAATAACAAGGAGTGCTATCAGTACATGTGATGTAGCAAATCTTAAATGGTAACACTACAAGTTTGCGGGTGTTATGGACGGGATTACAAGTTTTTAGAGCAGGATGAGAAATGCATGGGTTGCTAGATTTTTCTTGGTAATTTAGATTGTTTGTCTCTTTGATGTGATGCATTTTATACCTTTTTTTAAGTATATTTATTTTTAAAATTTAAATAATGGTAGACTCACTTTAAGGCAAAGTGAGGCATTTGCCTCAAGTATTTTATGAACATAAAATGCAAATACAGTTTACCCAAAACACAAGTGTCACTCACTCCAAAAAGAATTTATGAGTTCGTTACGGCTTTAAGAAAAGTCTAGCATGAATAAGAGTACGATAGAATCCTAAAGCTGATCAAAAGACCTCATCATTGTTTAAAAAGTAAGAAATATAGTACAGGCGATTCCTAAGCAAGATGTGTGTTGATGATGATTAAATCTGACAGGGGATGATGATACGAACCTGGTTGTTGGGGTTTGTGTAAAACGGGGTGTCACATTGGGATGCAGGTGGAAATAAATAAGGTATTTAAGAGGGTTTATGCAATTAATGAAGGGCGTGGGGTTTCATCGAGAGGTGGCGTTTAATGGGCGGCGGTGAGAGACGGTTGGACGGTCAGTGGCGGGCGCATTAACGCTTCTCGAATCTTGGGCTTTATCTTTCATTTTTCTCCTTCCCAACAGAAATATTTGAAGAAGACGCATCTATTCATATTTATCATCTTACGATTTGTCACCTCAGCTTTGACAGTTTGATATTTGAGCTTCTAGTTAAGCCAAAACAAAAAACAAGCCTTGTATGTGAAGTCTGCTACTTTGCATCTTAGTTGCCATTATTCTCCATTAATATTTAATTTAAAAAAAATCATGTTTTATCATCTTTTTCTTAATATATTTAAGACCTTTGCATGAAGCATTTTCTATCTAATCTCCTACCCTCTTTTATAATATCTTACCTCAAACCAAGCCATCTTAAATGGAATGGATTGTTTTGCATTATTATAAGATAGTGAATGCCTTATTTTGTAAGGTTTCCTGCAATAACAATTTAGTTCGTATAGGCGAGTTAAAAGGACAAATGACTTTACCCTAATCATATTGAATTGCTAAAGCACTTTTTTAACATAACCCATTGAGACAAGAAAGCCGTTCAACACTGCTATCTCGTGTAATCTCCGCACCCAATATCTTCTTGGTTGTACCCAAATCTTTCATCTAAACTTGTCATGCAATTACTTCAAATTATCAATTCATGACATGCTCTTAGCAGCAATAAGCATACCATTCACATATAATAGCAAATACATAAAAAATCATCTTAGAGCTTTGTGTGATGTACATGACTATAATATGTGCGAGTAAAGTCATCAAGTCATGAATATACCAAATATCTTATACCATTGTTTAGGTGATTTTTTCATACCAAATAAGGATTCATAAGCAAGCAACCACAAAGTTCTATACTTGAAGCAACAAATCCCTTGGGCTTATTCATATAGATCTGCAACTATAACTCACCATGTGAAAACGCCATGTTCACATCCAGCTGCTCAAGCTCTAGATCATGAAGAGCTAATGTAGCAATCAAGAACTGATACAGCTATGCTTCATAACTAGAGACGCTTTAATGAAATCAATACCTTTAATAAGGCCCTTAGTAATAATCGAGCTTCGTACTGAGGTGCTTCTACCCGTGGAGCACCTTCTTTTTCTAAGATCCATTTGTATCCAACCACCTTTCGTCCCTTTGGCAAAGAAACAAGTTCCTAAGTCCGATTCTTCTGGAGAGACCAAATCTCTTCACTCACGGAACCAACCCATTGATCTGCATCTAAACTTGATATAGCTCTTTATAGCTATTTGGTTCTTGCATATCAATGGATTCTTTAACTAACAAGGAATATGCAACAAGAATTGCAACCATATCATGCAAAAGGCACCAGATGATGGTGTCAGAGAACAAGAAGCAGGTGCGAAATACACCATTCTTTGCACCCCTTCTCTGCTACCATTCAAAAGGCAACTCTTTCCACGCAAGACTCAACAGTTTCTTGAACTAAGAGCAAACCACATAAACTGCACACCTTTGTGGATTTAGAGAAACAACTAGATAATTGTGGATTTCTGTTTGACCTTGTAAGATACATCAATCACACCTTCGTAAACTAAGCAAGAACAGAACTTTCTGCTCTTGGTCCACATATTTTCATAAGGAGAGTCAAATGGAAGGAGACGACTATATTGATCTAGTTACTTGGGCTCCCCATCCAATTAATGAAGTGTTCACTGGAGCAAGGTGTATAGACCTGTGCAAGGGCATAGTGGAGGAGCTTCCATCATTGTTTCCATCACCATATGAAAGAAAATTTGGGTCCCTCCAGAAATGTCTTGTGCACAATCATCAATTCTGCAGTTAATGCGTATTCAACAAAACACCAAAATATAGACCTGTGCAAGGGCATAGTGGAGGAGCTTCCATCATTGTTTCCATCTCCATATGAAAGAAATTTGGGTCCCTGCAGAAATGTCGTGTGCACAACCATCAATTCTGCAGTTAATGCGTATTCAACAAAACCCCAAAACCAGCAGCCCAATCCTTCCCAAGATGACAAGGAAATCCTTACCCAAGAAACTCCAATTTTAAGTGTGCTATATAAACTGGAAAGATAAACTCAAGTGGCTTCATATCATGTGAATTGTCCCAAAGTTAAAGCTCCTGTGACCTCCCATTTTCCAACTTTAAGAAAACAATGGTCGCTTGCCTATTAACGAACATGTCAGTGGATAGACAATAAAATTCAAAAATCAAGCTTAAATCAGTAGTAGTTGTTACCTCTTAACTAAGATGTACATGAAAATTTAGAAAACCTTGAGTCCAGACATACATATGGACAAGCTTTAGATTCCATTTGTAGTTGAAATGGCTAAAGTTTATTATGTACCTTCAAGAGAGGAGATTCCGGTTCGACAGCATCTTGTGCTTGCCCCTTGCAGCAGAAATATTCATACAAAATTGCAGGGCTCCTTGTTAATTAATTGCTGCATTTGTTCAAATACCTACTACCAAAAGCAATCTTCCAAAAATGTCCAACAAAATGGCACATAATAAAGCCATGGGAATCTACGAGACAGGTGGATTGTGGATTTTGATTTTGTAGCCAGCCATGTAAAGCAGCACCTTTGCATGACCTATCCTGAGCAATAGGTTGCTGACTGTCAAAGTAAAACTTTGTTGGATCGTAAGGGTTGTGACGTTTCTAGCATCAATGACTGGATCCCATCGGAGCTCCAAAGTTAAGTTTTCTTGTCCTAGAATAGTATTACGACAGGTGATCTCTTAGGAAATTCTTATGTTGCACCCTCTAGCCAACCCCACCTAGTGTGGGAAAAGGCTAGAGTAAGGTAAGATAGGGTAAGGTATGGCCGACCATTGCAATGGTTAAACTTAAGAAGAAAATTAAAAGTGATGTTCCATATAAGATAAAATTATAGATCACTTTTGGTGAACTACCTTACCTGCTGTCTTGCATAAATTCAGAGATGAAAAATAAGTCCAATTATCATTCCTGAAAATATGAAGCAATCATGAGTCTGAAAATCACACCCCTCTCTATCTTAATCGCCATTCTTGATCTTCTTGTTCCTTTCCTTACAAGTCTAGAGTATACTTGTTAAGCAGCAACTCGCTGTTGGCTATCTGTCAAACAAATGCTGCAAACGATCTTCAACACATGTTACTTACCAAGGAAAACTTGAGTATCAGAATCAGGAAACCCTGATCAATTAATAGATCCAAAGTTGGGAGGTAACAGATGAGCACAAAAGCAAAGTCTTTGGCCCCTTTGAGATGGTGGATCCAATCATAGGAAAGCATATCGGCGTTCAAAGGTTGCATATCAGTTCATTTGTTTGAGTGCCACATTGAGTCAATAAAGTTGATACTGAACAGCTACAGAGGTAAATCAGTCAAGTCGATACTGAACTGATTTGCAGATCAGGAACAAACATGAATGACTTACAGTGCATACAGCATTTTGTTCAATAAGATACTACAGTAGATGATTAACTGACATCATTCTAGAAACAAATTTGTAGTTATGTTAAGATTCTGGATGATGTAGTAGAAGCACTAGCATTCTAACCTTGAGTGGTAGGCGGTAGGATCACGCCCTCTTCTTATTTCTTGTTCTTGCTTCTTGGTCTTGTGTCCTTGTGATGACATTGGAAGCAGTATCAAATCATCCAATTTCATCCACCTTGAACAGAAAGGATTATGCAGTTCCTTAGAAGCACATAAGCAAAGGGGGAAAGGACTATCCTATCAAAATTATGATCAACCACATATCAATCACCAAAGAGCCACCCTGATGTGTCCTATGTGAAGAAAAGCCCACGGTCATTAAACCCCATAGCTCATATTACGGGCCAGCGCTTCCAAGAAGAGACGAACATACAAATAAAAAAAGCTGAAACAAACATAAATGCAGTTTATCATCATACGAGTTTAGAATTAATCATGTATATTGGCCAACTACACTGACATTGATTTGCATACGTTCCCATCATTGTGAGGAAGTCTCCCATCCATTAGCGGATAAAGTAACACTCTCGGCAAAGCTTAGGTAAAAGAGGGGAGGAAAATGTACAAGAAAGGAATTTGCTTACACATGGACCACACAATGCCACGATTGTTTTTTATTTTACTCGGAAGAAAAAAGGCGAGTAAATGAATTGTATAGGGACCTGGCAAATTGGGATTCTCTACTTCGACAATTCAACTGAATCCAAACACAACCCAAATATATGTGGTCTCAGCTTTATAAATCCTATTCCTTCAAGCCTGGATCGTGTAAATGTTGATCAATTCAATCGCAATAAAGCCAGGTTAAGTTACACCCTGGCAAATTGGGATTCTCTACTTCGACAATTCAACTGAATCCAAACACAACCCAAATATATGTGGTCTCAGCTTTATAAATCCTATTCCTTCAAGCCTGGATCGTGTAAATGTTGATCAATTCAATCGCAATAAAGCCAGGTTAAGTTACACTTCCGCTAGAAAGAGAGACCTAATTAATAACGTCCAAGTGAATCAGCCACGAAGAAGAGTTTGGAACTTCACCCTTCTCTTGACACTCCCCATCCTATCATAACCAATCCCAATCTTGCTGTGCAGCAGCTTCGCAGCCAAATCTGCTTTCCCAGCCTTCCTCAATGCATTGAGCAATACAGTTCTCACCCTTCCAGGAATCTCCCTTTCCCTGTCCACAATCCCGTCTGCCAAATTACAAGCTTGATCTATTCTTCCCACCTTACACAACACATTGATCATGTCTGCATAGGCACCAACAGGCAGAATTCCAATTGGTGCAAGATCATCCAATATCTTGCATGCCTTTGACACTTTCCCTGACATACAGAGACCAAGGGAGAGAGCTCTGAAGCAAGCTGCATTGGGAGTGATTCCCATGTCGATCATCTTCTCCCAAACCTTCAAAGCTTCCTCATTTCTGTGTTGTTTGAACAACCCAACAATCACGATGGTGAAACTGTACACGGTCTGCTCACACCCTTCGTTCTCCATCTCTTCGAATAAGGTCAGAGCCTTCTCAATTTCTCCTGATTTAACATACCCATCCATCATTGCATTGTAACAGTATGAATCTCGAGAACAACCCACAATTTCCATCTGCCTAAACACTCCCTCTGCTTGGTGAATCCGTCCCGCTTTCCCTAATCCATCAATCAGTGAAGTGAACAACACACAGTTGATTGCAACACCCGATTTCTTGCAATTTTCATACCACTCCATCGCTTCATCCACCTTCCCAACCTTGCAGAGCAAATTCACCACCACACTGTGTACCACTCCATCCGGCTCGAATCCCTCAGAATTCATCCGATCAAAGAACGCCATAGCCTTCGATTCATCTCCTAATTTCGCAAATGCATCAATTAAAGCAGTGTAAATAGCCACGTTGGATGGAGAACTCCCCGAAACCATGTCGTCAAAAACCCGAACGGCTTCCTGTGGTTTACCACTTTTACATAGGCCACTGATCACCAAAGTGTAGGCATGAGGGGGAATCTCGATGCCATTTTCCTTCATCTCATGGTAGAACACTAAGCACGAACTGAAATCGCCATCCGAATAGAAAGACTGCATCAAAGTGAGATAGGTGATCTTGTCAGGGTGGATATCCTTGTTCCACATTTCTTTGACTTTCGCTAAGGCTTCCTGATTCTTTCCCCATTTGGCAAAACCCTTGATAATGATATTGTAGCTAACAATGTCAGGCGAAACCCTTCCCCCAGCGATTATGGTGTCGAAAACCTTAGTTGCAGACTCGTAGAAACCTGCATTCACCAATCCGTCCATCAAGCAGTTATAGCTCACAAGATCGATCTCGATACCATCTTCCTTCATCTTCCTCCACAACCAAAGCAATTCCTCCACCATTCCCGCCGCCGCGAAGCTTTTCAGAAGCGAATTCGCATGGTTTGCGCCCACCGTCGAAACTGAATCCCGCATTTGATTTGCTAGGGCACGAACACGATCAACATTCCCGGATCGCGATAGGGCATCGACGAGGGAGACGAAGGAGTCGAAATCCGGGGAAAATTTCCGCTGTTTACCAGCCCAATCGAAGAACCGGAGGGCGATTGCTGGAGAATCTTGGACCCTCGGGTTCCTAAGGACGTGGGAGACGAATTCCGGCGAGAGGCGGAGAAGGAAGCTCCGACAGAAGGTTTCAAGGCGATTCTCCATCTCCGGCGAGCCATCGAGGAGAGAGACGATGCGGCCAATCCACGGCGACGGTGTGAGGTTCCTGCTGTTTGTCTCGACGACGTCCGAGAGGTCGGCATACGGCTCCACCGTCTCCCGCGGCGGGAGTGGAGCAGTACATACATTCGAGGGTCGGAGGACCTCGTCCACATTGGTGATGGCGGAACGATGGCGGACGAAGAGATTGCCGGCGGTGACTCCAGCAAGTGAGAAGGGTTTTAGGCTTTGCATGGGCAGGTTGCAGAAGAAGCGCTCATGCTCTGCCCTCCCACTTCCTTCTAGTTGAAGTTAATGAGTTGAATACCAAGGTCATGAGTTCAACACCGTGAGGGGTGCATTTTGCTTCAGTCTCCTCGTTAAAAAAAAGGGGAATAAGCAAATTTCATTTTGAGAATAACTTCATGACTCACGAAATCAACATTACAATCAACACTCTAAAAGATGTAGAGATTATGAGAATTACTCTCAACCTCTTACACTTAAAGCTGTGGAGTCAGGTAGCGGAATAAGGCGTATTCATGTAAGATATTCAAAAAAACGTATGATCACATTATATTTATATAATTACACTATGTTTTAGAGTTTTGGGAGTTGTGTAATTAGATATCAGCATATAAAAAATATATTTATAGCCGAAATTAAGATATTGATTGAGGGATGATAAAAAAAACTGTATAAATAATGAAATTATTAAAAACAAATTGAAAGTGAGACAAACAAATGATAAAATGGGGGGATGAGCAATTGAGTTACTTATCACAGAAGAAGAGGATATCATTGGGTTTGATTTAGCGATGGGACCACGGGTTTTTAAAGTTGAGAACTCACCCCACATGCAAACAGTTGTTTAGTCAGAGACAACATTACAAAAGAGGATATTAGCTTGGGTGGACCTTTTGATTAAGGTGTACTCATATGTAAGATAAAGTAAAAAAAAGAATATTATATTTATATAGTTAGATTCATATGTTTTATAATTATGAATATTAGATAATTAAGGATCAATACGTACGATAAAAATAAAAAATATTGAAATGAATGAATGATCTAACAACCTACATAATGAAGTTATTAAAAATACAACAACAACAACTAAGCCTTTTCCCATACTAGACGAGGTCGGCTACATGGATTCTTTGTTTCCACAAATTCCTATCGTGTGCCATGTTAGCAGTTAACTCATAATAAGCTAAATCATTCTTTATTGTTTCTTTCCAATACTTTTGTGGTCGTCCTCTATCTCTTTTAATACATTTCAAATTTAGTTTTTCATATCTTCTTAAAGGTTCTTCTTTTGATCTTATTTCTATATGTCCAAACCATCTTAAACGATATTCTCTTATTTTATCTTCTATTGGTGCCACTCCTAATTTGTTTCTAATAACCTCATTATATATACGGTATTTCCTTGTATGACTACTCATCAATCTCAACATCTTCATTTGTGTCACAAACATCTTTTGTACATGTTATGATTAACTGCTCAACACTCAGAACCATAAAACATGGCAGGCCTAATTGCTCATCTATAATATTTACCTTTTTAACTTTGATGGTATCTTCTTATCACAAAGAATACCTTATGCTCCTCTCCATTTTAACCAACCGGCATTAATTCTATGCGTAACGTCTCAATCAATTCTTCCATCACTCTGAAAAATTGATCTTAGGTATTTAAAACTTTCCTTTTGGGGAAGCGATGTATGCCAATTTTAATTTCTATGTCCTCTAAGGTAACCAAATGATCAAACTTACATTCCATATATCCCGTCTTTGTTCTACTAAGTCGGAGGCCTTTGCTTTCTAATGTTTCTCTCCATAGTTTCAATTTTCTATTAACTTTTCCCTTAGACTCCTCTACTAATACAATGTCATTTGCAAATAACATACACCAAGGTACTTCATCTTGAATATATTTTGTTAACTCATCAATCACCGTTATAAATAAGTATGGACTTTAAGTTGATCCTTGATATAACCCAATATTAACTTCAAAGAAATCTGTCATTCCTTCATGAGTCCTCACACATGTTTTTTGCACCATCATACATGTCTCTTATAAGGTTAATATATGTCAATGGGATACCTCTTTTTTCCATAGTTCTCCAAAGAACCTCCCTCGATACTCTATCATAAGCTTTTTCTAGATCAATAAATATCACGTGAAGGTCTTTCTTTTTTGCTATAAAATGTTTCATAAGACGTCTCAAAAGGTGAATCGCTTCAACAGTAGATCTGCCTGACATGAATTAAAATTGGTTCTCCATTGTACTTTATATTTGTCTTAACCTACGTTCGATAATTCTTTCCCACAATTTCATAGTATGGCTCATTAACTTGATACCTCGATAATTCACACAATTTTGAATGTCTCTTTCGTTCTTATGTATGGGTATAAGTATACTTGCTCTCCATTCCTCGGGCATCTTTTGGTTTTTCCATATTTCAATTAATAGTCTTGTGAGGCAAGTGATTCCTATTTCTCCTAGTATTTTCCAAACTTTTATAGGAATATTATCTGGTCCTACCAATTTACCACCCTTCATATGTTTAAGAGCCTCTTTGACTTCATTCTTTTGAATACGTTGGCAGAAATTGTGGTTTATATACTTTTCTGATTTGGCTAACTCTCTTAAGCTAATACTAACATCTTTATTTTCATTAAAAAGCTTATAAAAATAGTTTTTCCATCTATTTTTTATATCATCATTTGCCATTATAATTTTTTCATCCTCGTCCTTGATGCATCTAACATAATTAAGATCTTTAGTTTTCTTATCTTTAGCCCTAGCTATCCTAAAAATATCTCTTTCACCCTCTTTTAAGTTGAATTTTTTTATATAAATCCTCTCAAATTTTAGCTTTTCCTTCACTCACGGCTTTTTTCGCTTCCTTCTTTGCTTTCTTATAAGCCTCTAAAGTTTCACTAGTTTTCTTAGCATAATGTAATTTGTAACATGCCCTCTTTGCCTTGATTTTATTTTGCACTACTTCACTCCACCACCAAGCTTCTTTTTGTGCTGGTACACCTCCCTTAGATACACCTAACACATCTTTTGTCACTTTCCTAATATGTATAGCCATATTGTTCCACATATCATAGGGTGCACCAACATAATTAAAAACATCTCCTTGAAGGACTTTAAATATATCTTCTTTCTCGCTTTTGAGGTTTTACCATTTAGTCCGAATAGCTCGATGCACTCTTTTCTTCTTTGTCCATTTTTTTATTTGTAAATTCATAACTAAAAGTCGATGTTGGGTAGTTAAGCTTTCTCCTAGAATTACCTTGCAATCTTTACAATACACTCTATCTTTTTTTTTACAAATAAAGTAATCAATTTGTGTTTGTTATAAGCCACTCTTATAAGTAATTAAATGTTCATCTCATTTTTTGAAGATTGTATTGACTATAAAGAGATGAAATGCCATAGCAAAATTTAAAATCTCCCTACCTTCCTCATTTATATCCCCAAAACCAAAGTTTTCATGAATACCTTGATATCCTAATGCCTCTTTACCGACATGTCCATTTAAGTCTCCTCCTAAGCAAATCATCTCCCTTTGTGGAATCTTTTGAATCAGCTTATCTTACTCTTCAGAAAAAGTTGTTTATATACTATCTTCTAGCCCTACTTGGGGTGCGTAAGCACAAACTATATTCAAAACCTCTGCTCCTAACACTAATTTCAATGTCATGAGTCGGTCACCATACCATTGTATGTCTACTACACTATCCTTTAAATCTTTATTTATGATAATACCAACTCTGTTTCGAGCCTTTTCTTTACCTGAGTACCATAATTTAAAATTTGTATCCTCTATCTCCTTTGCTTTTTCTCCAACCCATTTTGTCTCTTGTAAACATAGAATTTGAATCTTTTTCTCAATCATAGTATCTACCACCTCCATTAGCTTACCGGATAATGTTTCGATATTCCAGGAACTAATACGAATCTTATTATCTAGGACTAGCTTCCTTACCTCCCGCATCCGTTCATAATCACTACATTCAGACGATAATGTAGCGGGACTAACTTCTTTACTCACACCCGTCTATGATGTGGGAACCCTCTCTTCAATTGATTCACTACATTCGGGCAAAAATGTAGTGGCCCTTGCTTACTTATTATTGAATTCGGGCTTTGTAGCACGTGGCGAAGATGCCCCAAAACAATGCTCATAATTTTTGTAATCCATGTTATAAAATTCGACGAAGTTTTATGCTGGCTGTCGGAAACCTAACACTACCCTCCTTCTTTATCCGGGCTTGGGACCAGCAATGGTGATCCCTTACATGGGAAGAGTTATGAAGTTATTAAAATAAATTAAAATTTTAAAATAAAAAAATGTGGGACTGATTTGTTTAAGCTACATATGTACACACATAGAGCAATAAATTGGTAGACCTATTAGTAGGAACAACTTACAAAGGTGAGAGGGGTTTCACATCTGGGAAGAGATACTGTCTTTTGTTAAACAGTTCACACACACTTTCACAAGAATGAAATTTGTGTGCTGATCGAAAATGTAGTATCATAGGCATTTGCTTCATTCATATAAAAAAAAACAAAATAAAAGTTGCATCAAAAGATTATTGATGATAAAACAAGAGAAAATGGACGTGGGTTGTGCGTCACTGAACGAGTAGACAAATTCCCGTGTTCTCTTCTTCGAGACCCACCCACATTGCTTAGGTGGGAGCCAACGATTCGTCTAGCCGTCATGAGAAAAGAAAGAACTCTCGAAAATATTCATTGAAAATGTTTGTTTGCTATGTATTTGTAACTTGATCATGTTATATATCAATAAAGAATCCGCTAATCCGATCTTACCTTATGGATCTTGGTTCAGTTTCAGATTGCAATATCCTAAACCAAACCCAACTTATGTTTGCAATTGGGTTAGAGTTTACGTGATCGGTTTTGGGTTATTCATAGGTTTCAGGTATAAAATCCAAAACTGAATCTCGATAGGATCCTATTATAATTACTGAATTCGGATTAGTTAAAGAAAGAAAGCACAATCAACATCATTGTCCCTGTTTATAGTTTCTCCCCAATATTTTGCAAGGCTTTTCCTCATTAAATTTAGTCCTCTGTGGATGAATGAACCACCATAAGAACGTCTTTACGAGTTTGTAATTTCAAAAGGTGTTGTTTTCCGGTGAATTTTGTCTGAACATCCAGTTGAGATTGGGCTTATTTGATACGATCGTCATCTACTTACCACCATAATGCATGTTAGTGGGTTGATCACGTAGAGAATACTAACATGTTTTGTTATCTATCATCTTGATAACAAAGAAAAATCCACAGTAACCACAGGTTTGGATCGAATTAGTGGGGTTTTCTGAACACCTCCACTTCCACATGACTTGGTCTGAGACTGCGAATTAGCCAAATAAAGAACTGATCTCCCTGAGTTGATGCTATGGTCAAGTTCACAGCATACAAAGGGCATCAGTGTCATTCATTCTCGTTGAAGAAGGTAATTTTTTTTACCCCATCCATAATCCGGTCTCCCTATATTTACAACAACAAAACAACAAAAACTTATAAATATTTGGAAAAAAAAACTGTGGCAAAACTCGACGTACCATGATCCTCCTCCTCTCTCCCTATCTCTTTATACACACACAAAGCCCATTGAAACTGTCTCAGCGTCTCTTAGCACTGAATACATTTGCTCCTGTATCTATTCATTTATTTTTCTATTCGGCCTCTACCTCTTCATTTATTTTTCTATTCCCCTAGCATAGCATTTCTTCCTCTGAGAGAGAGATAAGTAGGAGGAGGAGGAGAAGAAGTCTGTAGTGAAACTCTGTCCTGTTGCAAGCTGAGTTATGTTTCTGGCTATATGGTGGAACAACGATGGTTGAGTTCTCGCACGACGCCATCTCTGGGTCGCCGAATTCTGCCCAATGTCGGTGCCCTCTTCTTCATCCTCACGTTGTTGTTGCTGCTGATGGTGGTGGTTGCCCCCAGTATAAGTTCTCCTGCTGGTAAGCATCCATTTCCTCGCCTCTCTTTTGCATTTCAATATTTATTCCCTTCCCCCACATTTTCTCATTTAATCACCTATCACATTTAATCGCTCCGTCCTACCTTCCTTTGGCTTTCATTAATCTCCTCACGTTCTTTTGTCATTCAACGTTCTTTTGTCATTCAATCTCTCTCTCAGGTCCTGCATCAATGGAGACAACAGAACAGCACCAACTTGACAGAGAACCAAGCGGTACCTGTGTGTGTGTGTCCGCGCGGGCGTGTATGTTTAACTATTTGCTTAGATTGTTTGATTGAGTAGAGTATTAAAGGGAGAAGGGTTTATTGGTAACTTTGAAAAGTTTGAGAACCCAATGTTGATTTTCAGGAAATCTAAAACCTCGGTGCTCCGTTCTTTCGTCAAAATCAAAGTTACGTCCTTGTTCAGCCCTGTCACTATTTCCTTAATAAGTACTTCTTACAAAAGGGGTTTTTCCTAATAACACCCTGTCAAAGTGCTAAATGTGAAATACACATGAAGTATGCAATATTCTTTTAACAAGCTATCTGATGGCTCGGTTGTGAATGTGATAGTATCAGCCTTAAACAATTATCAGCTTTACGTGAGCAGAGGATTTTGGGGATGATTTAGAGAAGTCCCACATTGTCTCATATTTTCTTTATCATTTTCTGAAAACAATTCAAGAATACTACTTTCTGGTTGGTATTTTTTCAGTAGTTTTGGAACTTAGATTTCTCAAGTTCTTTTTAGGATGTTTTCTCAAAATTTTCGAGTATTAGAACACCGAGGTTTCGATCTGTAAGGGCTTGATGTTTATTGAAGAATGATTGGTGTGGCATTCCCTGGATATGTTTTTCAATAGAAACATGGAGGAGCACTAAGTTGTTCATTTTGATACTATGTATTGTTAACACCATGATTGGCATACGCGTTCTTGTAGCTGTTCATGCCCAAATGAATACAAGGTAATGCCTATAAAAGTGAAATATCTTCCACAGGGTTGAAGAATGAATTAGATTGCTCAAAGAACGTTGATGAGTTTCTTGATTTAATGTTCTTATTCTAATCTAGAACGCAACAACTGAAAATATTTTACTAAAGAGTATAAATTTTATTTTGGGAAAAATCTATACAAATTCTTGCATGCGTATTGAGGACTCTAAGTTTTATTTATGCTAATTTCGGACATTGATAAATTAATCATGAATTGGCTAAGCATAGTCGCCATTGTGCTCTACGTATTGTGTCATATACACAGCGGCTTTCTTCTCTGCATATGGGTTCACTTTTGCGATTAGTTCCAGATAATAAGAACATATAGCAGTAAAGTTTTGACGAAGTGTCCATCATGCGCGGGTCTTTGCAACTTTTTCAAGTTTAAAGCTCTTCCCTTATCTAAAGTTGTCATTTCTGTCCCGAGGGGAATCAGCACGCGTATCGTCTTCTGTCTTGAATGGAGCTGTCATCTCTGTAAGTGGACACATAACCTATGACCTAGAAAAGCTACGAGTTCCTAGGTTTACTGTTAATAATACTGATCGTCTTCTGATTGAGAATTGAAATTAGTAAGATGGCAGTGAAGATTGGAAAGAGTGATCAGTCCCAAGAGTCCTTGGTTTAAGATGTTATCCTTTTCTAAGCTTCGCAATAGATGAGGTTGGATTTGTGAGGATAGTTTCTTGACTGCCTTTTGAACATACATTATATGTTATGTAATTCCTTTTCTATTGACATGGAACGCTAATTGAGTCAAAGTAACTGTGATGTTCTTCATTTAAATTAAAATTCTAAGTTCTTGCACTTACATTTCAACCCTATATTGTGAAGTTGTGCATTAGTTTTCGGAATTATATGCATATTGTACTGCTTGACTTCTTGTTAAACTTGACTGAAAGCAGCAGCAGCAGCAACTGGAAGTGTCTGTCAAAGGTTGGTGGTTGCAGCTGTGGAGGAGGTGGTGGTGGTACTCCGCTTCAGGTTGGGATGTTACCACCAGTAGTGCCAAGAGAAGAAGACGATTGATTGGTTCCTCCCCACTATCGTGTCGTTTCAGATGTGGCCGGTGCGCACCATGCCGAGTAGTCTGTGTCCCAATCCAGCCTGGGAAGAGCAGCCCACTTGAGTACTACCCGGAGGCATGGCTGTGCCAATGTGGAAACAAGCTCTTCATGCCTTAGCAAACACGCGATCTCATAATTATACTGACCTGATCCAATGAGTACATGACCAACAACAGATCTTTCTCTAGCGGCCCAGCAAAGCCATATATCTCAAAAACTTAACACTCGGGTAAGCATTGTCGGTTAACTCATAAGGGTAAGTTTGACATAATGCAGCGTTATTATGAGTACCTGAGAAAAAAAGGCAAGGATGGTGGTCAAAAGAAGAAGAAAAGAACCCCATGAGGGTTGTGGTTTTAGTTTGGTGTATCAGTTTAAAATGATGGCACGTGAGGGCGTACTCAGTTTAAAATGATGGCACGTGAGCGCGTACTTTGATGAGTACAGCTTTAACACGTATGGAGACTGCGTGTATGCTTCTGTCCTCTTTATCTCTTCAAGCGGCTCAATGTATCTTTGTTTGAGTTGTAATATTTTCTCTGAAAGTCTTTTGGCAGAAGATGTCAAACAAAAAGTTGCCTTTATCAGTTTTTGCGGTGTTTTCATCTCAATTTAGTCAGGGAGTAGTTGGGCAGATGGTTATAGGGGACTACAGAGAGAGACTGCTGATAAATTGGTGATGGCGATGGTTAAATCTGCGTATATATATGGAAATACGCAAGATAATATCGTGGAAGTATTCAATAACAGCTAATGATATAATACAGTTTATGGTAGTCAGTGATGCAAGTTCACTAGGTTGTCATTTCATGAGAAATGATGTGACAAGAGGGCCTCTCTGTATCTGCTCCCTTTCTCTCTCACGCGCGCACACACACACTCTGTATTGCACGTCCGTCACCTGGACATCTCTTGACCTTGTGTCGTGTCCTCGTTGACCTTTATTCATTACAGATGCAGAGTGATGGAACCCAACAAGAGATAGATACACATGGGGAGGGTATGAGATGATTTGCTGGTATTCATAGTCGATCGTCTCTGTTCATGTCGTTTCATGATCAACTCAGGAACCCGAAAGGATGAACTGCGTGTTAAGTGTAATAGGTCCGGGTCACTAGGGCCCGTGTTTGAAGCTGGACTGGCCCAGGCCACCAGGGCCTGGGGGGCCAGTCAACTAGCCATTGCAGTCCTATGCACAGCAGCCAGCCTTCATCTTATTTTCTTTATTTTCTTTCTTAACATTTATGAATCTATGTAATCTCTATATATACCTTACTCACTCATGAATAAATTTATGCAGTCGTACACTGTTTCTTAGCTTGTTTTGTATGTGCTTTCGCTCTTGTTAATCATTCTTGAAGATAGACATTCGTGAGTGAATGTCATTTGACTCTTGGCGACTTGGTGATATTGATTTGTGCCGCATCAACCTTTGATTATCAACAATTATTTACATGGTATCAAAGCTTCAGATTGAAGAAAACAAGTGTATCGGGAAGCGTGTTGTAAGTACGAAAGTTGAAGTCTTGCATCAAACTTGAGGTTAGTTCAAAATACTCAATTTTTGCACAAATTGAAAGTAAAAATGAGTCATTTAGATGCATTCTAAACCCGAAAAGTTATCAAAGTTGGGCTAAAACAATGAAAAAATATTTTTTATCAAAAGATTTTTGGTATTACATTGATGGAACTATAAAGAAACCAATTTTGGACATTGATGGCGTAGATGATGATGAAATCATCAAAGCATATGAGAAATTCAAAATCAATTTGAAATTATGGGAAAAAATGAATGCAAAAATCACATGGATTATTTGTCAAAATGTGGATGAAAAGCTTAGAAATCGGATTAATGCTTTTGAAAATGCGTTTGAAACTTGAGAATATTTGAAAAAGCTTCATTCTCAAGATGATTTTGTCATTCAAATTGATCTCATGGAACGAATGATTATACTCAAACAAGAGAATCTTAGTATTAGAGACTATCACAATGAATTTTTAGAACTATGGACTCAATTAAGAAGTTTTGACAAATTTGGAAAACTTCACAAATTAGACGAATTTCAAGAATTTTTGGAAAATCAATATTTTTTCTTGTTTATGCGTGGTTTAAGAGATAAATTTGAAAACATTAGATCAAGTCTTATATATAGGAAACCTAGACCTAGAGGGGATACCTTTCTAGCCGATCTTATTATGGAGGAAACAAGATTAAAAAACATGTATGTGGCCAAAGAAGCCGTACTTGCCGCATTAAGACTCAGAGCAAATTTGAAGACTTATAGGCCTCCACATGCCAAGAACAATGAAGGCCCATTGAAGAAGCCCACGGGACCATGGCCCAACAAGGATACAATTTGCCATTATTGCAAGGAAAGTGGACACATTAAAACCATTTATCCTCTACTTCGAAAAAGGGATGGAAATGTGGGAGCCGTGGAAGAAGGAGGTGTCTTGTCCAACAACATCAAAGCATATATAAAAGAAATTTTTAAAGAAAAAACAAGCATCTCCGGGAATGCTCTAGCTACTTCGCAAGGTATGTCTTGGTTTATATATTCCAGTGCATCTTTTCATATGACACATAGTGAAGATTCTTTGATTAATTCTTGTGAAACCATTGGAAAGCATGTGTTTACGGCCGATGAAACAAAACTTCAAATAAAAAAATTAGGAAACCTTGAAAAACAAAACTTTAAAATTCAAAATATAAGTTTTATACCTAAACTTAGTTTAAATATACTCTTCGTTGCTCAAATATGTGATAACAATTGTATAGTCACTTTCTCATCCAAACATTGTGTGGCGCAAGATCACCTATCGAAGAAGATGATTGGTGAAGGCCATAGAGAAAGTGGACTATACAAAATGAACTATCTTGTTATACCAAATTTGGGTTTTTGTAACATAACCCAAGATGCTACGCTATGGCATAAAAGACTTGGACACCTGGACTCTAAAAAATTGTGTAACATTCCTTTGATGAAAAGCATTAGAGAGAAAAATTTTGAATGTAAAGATTGTATTCTTGGAAAAATGCATCATCTTTGTGTAAAGATTGTAACATAACCCAAGATGCTACGCTATGGCATAAAAGACTTGGACACCTGGACTCTAAAAAATTGTGTAACATTCCTTTGATGAAAAGCATTAGAGAGAAAAATTTTGAATGTAAAGATTGTATTCTTGGAAAAATGCATCATCTTTGTGTAAAGATTGTAACATAACCCAAGATGCTACGCTATGGCATAAAAGACTTGGACACCTGGACTCTAAAAAATTGTGTAACATTCCTTTGATGAAAAGCATTAGAGAGAAAAATTTTGAATGTAAAGATTGTATTCTTGGAAAAATGCATCATCTTCCTTTTGGAGAAAGAAATTATGTACTAAAGAAAGCTTTTGATTTAATACATTCGGATGTTTGGGGCCCCGCGCCCGTTATTTCTAAAGAAGGATTGCAATACTATATGATTTTTTTGGATGGCTTTACTCGATTTACATAGATATATCTCTTAAAACACAAATCCTAAGTATTTGAAAAATTTGTAGTATTTTGTAATATGATAAAAAACCAATTTGGAGCAACCATTAAAATTTTTAGATCCGATTCGGGAGGGGAGTACATGTCTAATAAATTTCATAAATTTATTGAAACTAATGGTATTATTCACCAAAAATCATGTACTAAAACACCTCAATAAAATGGTCTAGCGGAAAGAAAACATAGGTATATTATTGAAACTTGTAGAACTATGCTAATTGCTAGTAAGGTTCCTAAATTCTTATGGGCCGAAGCTACTCTTACCACAATATATCTTATAAATAGAATACCTTCCTCTAACCTTGAGAATACTTCACATTTCGAAAAATTATACAACATTCCTCCATATTATGAAAGACTTAGGGTTTTTGGATGTAGATGTTTCATGTATACCGACAAGAATGACAAATTGTCACATAGAGCTATTGAATGTGTCTTTCTTGGTTATGACATTGACAAAAAGGGGTATAAGTGTTTTGATCCTATAGAAGACAAATTGTACGTGTCCAAGGATGTGAAATTTTTTGAGAATGATATTTATTATGAGTCCAAATCCCTGAAAATTTTGGAACATTTCACTCCTCAAGATGTCTTTGAGCTAGAAGAAGATAATGATTGTGACTCAGTAGATCATCAAGACATTCAAGAAGATCATATTGAAAATAATGAGATTTCACACACCGCTGTTGATACTCAGTCAATTGTCGAACCCTTTCCCTCACATTATACAAGACGACCTAGAACCACCAATGAAGCCCACATGGAACCTGATATTATAAGCTTAGAACCTAGGGTTTCAAGACCTCCTCAGCGATTTGTGTCATATGAATCTTTTGAACCACAACGAAAAAATTTGATTGCCACCCTTCGTCAAGTTAAGGAACCTAGGTTCTATCATCAAGCTAGATGTATTCCAGAATAAGAAGATGCTATGAAAGATGAGCTCAACGCCCTAGACAAGGCTCAGACATGGATAGTTACACCCTTGCCAAAAGATAAGAAAGTCATTGGATGTCGATGGGTATATAAAATCAAAACTCACAACAATGATCACATTGAGAGATACAAGGCTAGACTAGTTGTTAAAGGTTATGCCCAAGAATATGGAATTGACTATGATGAAACCTTTGCCCCAGTAGCTAGAATGACCACAATTAGAATTTTCATAACCATTAATGCAACCAAGCAATGGAATATATATCAACTTGATGTCAAGAATGCTTTGTTGAATGACTACTTGAATGAAGAAGTCTGCATGAGTCCTCCTCTTGGTGTCACTCTCCCTCCTGGTCATGCACTTAAATTAAGAAAGGCTTTGTATGGTCTAAAACAAGCTCCGAAAGCTTGGTTTGACCGATTTGAAAAATTCATGCACTTACATAATTTTGTGACTTACTATATTGATACTGCATTGTTTATACGGAAAACAAAATCTGGCATTATTATCTTGCTCTTTTATGTGGATGACATGATCATCACAAGCAATGATGAAGCAGGCATTGTTGAAGTTAAACTTAATCTTCATCACGAATTTGATATGAAAGACTTGGGCTTGCTAAATTACTTCTTAGGAATTGAGATAACCCAAAATAATTGTGGATACTTTATGTCTTAAAGAAAGTTTGCTAATGATATTGTTGAAAGATCTAGTATTACAGATACTAAGGTTGTTGACACACCTGAAGTCCTAGGCACCAAACTGCATTCTACTGATGGTGAGAAATTAGAGGATCCCACCCCTTATCGACATCTCATAGGTGCACTCATTTATCTCACCATTACTAGACTAAATATTTCTCATGCAGTACACACAACCAGTCAATTTCAACAGGCACCTATTGCGCATTATTCGATATATTAGAAACACTGCCCACAAGGGGGTCATCTTAACTTCCTCTTCATCTTTTAATTTATCTATATATACGGATGCTGATTGGGGTGTCGATGTCAACAATAGGCACTCTACGATTGATTTTTGTGTGTTTTTAGGTGAATCTCTTGTTTCTTGTAAGTGCAAAAAGCAACAGAAGGTGTTCCTCTCATCCGTAGAAGTCGAGTATCGAACCATGACTACAGCTGCGATGGAGATTTCTTGGATCACAACCCTTCTAGCAGATATAGGGGTCCATGTCAAACACCCCGCCATCATGTATTGTGAAACAAAAACGCCATGTACATCGCCTCCAACAACACTTTTCATTAGAGGACCAAGCACATCGAGATGGACTGCCACTTTCTTCGAGAAGAGTGTCTAAATAAGATCTCCCTTCGTTATGTAACATCTGATATGCAACTCGCAGACTTCTTCACTAAATCTCTTTCAGCTCCTTGGTTTCAGTTTTTGCTAGCCAAACTTTCTGTGTATACCCCGTAAAGTTTGAGGGAGGTATTAAGTGTAATAGGTCTGGGCCACTAGGGCCCGTGTTTGAAGCTGGACTGGCCCAGGCCACCAGGGCCTGGGGGGCCAGTCAACTAGCCGTTGGAGGTAGCTGGCCTCCAACGGCTAGTTGAATAGCCGTTGAATTGCTGTGTAGTCCTATGCACAACAGCCAGCCTTCATCTTGTTTTCTTTATTTTCTTACTTAACATTTATGAATCTATGTAATTTCTATATATACCTCACTCACTCATGAATAAATTTATGCAGTCTTGCACTGCTTTTTGACTTGTTTTGTATGAGCTTTCGCTCTTGTTAATCATTCTTGAAGATAGACATTCGTGAGTGAATGTCATTTGACTCTTGGCGACTTGGTGATATTGATTCGTGCCGCATCAACCTTTGATCATCGACAATTATTTACACTACGCTCAGCTCATATAAGTTACCACAACCACCTTTGAACAGGCCAGGCTTGTCTTAGTTCGATTGGACTTCTATGCGATTTCTATGGTTCATCATGAACTGTCTTTTTGAAAGCCTATCTACACAACTACCGAAGTAACCATTTATATAATTAGATGCATAGGAGATGTGGGTGGTGATTCCCCTCTTGAGAGTTCCAAAGGAAATCTATCATAAACTTCTCCATAACTCATGGTTTTGTGCTGCTAACCCTGTTTTGATTTAGAATGTTTGTGCATACCTACATGGGAACCTTAATGATCTTATCGAAGATACGTTCTTCCTAGACAAAGGATATGTGCACCGAAATATTCACTACTTAGTTAACTTTACTTTCTTTATTCCTTTTGAAATATCGTGTATCTTCGTTACTTAGAAGAAAAAATATCTTTCTATATTGTGATATTTTTCGATAAAAGTTTCTTTATCTTACACATTCTTTAAGTACAACAACAACAACAACTAAGCCCTATCACATACTATATGAGGTCGGCTACATGGATTCTTTGTTTCCACAAATCCCTATCGTGTGTCATGTTAGCAGTTAACTCACAATAAGCTAGATCATTCTTTATTGTTTCTTTTCAACACTTTTGTGGTCATCCTCTACCTCTTTTAATACTTTCCAAATTTAGTTTTTCATACATTCTTAAAGGTTCTTTTTTTGATCTTCTTTCTATATGTCCAAACCATCTTAAATGATATTCTCTCATTTTATCCTCTATTGGTGTCACTCCTAATTTGTTTCTAATAACCTCATTATATATACGGTCTTTTCTTGTATGACCACTCATCCATCTCAACATCTTCATTTCTGTCACAGACATCTTTTGTACATGTTGATGATTAATTGCCCAATACTCAGAACCATAAAACATGGCAGGCCTAATTGCTGATCTATAATATTTACCTTTTAACTTTAATGGTATCTTCTTATCACAAAGAATACCTGATGCTCCTCTCCATTTTAACCAACCGGCATTAATTCTATGCGTAACGTCTCAATCAATTCTTCCATCACTCTGAAAAATTGATCTTAGGTATTTAAAACTTTCCTTTTGGGGGATGCGATGTATGCCAATTTTAATTTCTATGTCCTCTAAGGTAACCAAATGATCAAACTTACATTCCATATATTCCGTCTTTGTTCTACTAAGTCGGAGGCCTTTGCTTTCTAATGTTTCTCTCCATAGTTTCAATTTTCTATTAACTTTTCCCTTAGACTCCTCTACTAATACAATGTCATTTGCAAATAACATACACCAAGGTACTTCATCTTGAATATATTTTGTTAACTCATCAATCACTGTTATAAATAAGTATGGACTTTAAGTTGATCCTTGATATAACCCAATATTAACTTCAAAGAAATCTGTCATTCCTTCATGAGTCCTCACACATGTTTTTTGCACCATCATACATGTCTCTTATAAGGTTAATATATGTCAATGGGATACCTCTTTTTTCCATAGTTCTCCAAAGAACCTCCCTCGATACTCTATCATAAGCTTTTTCTAGATCAATAAATATCACGTGAAGGTCTTTCTTTTTTGCTATAAAATGTTTCATAAGACGTCTCAAAAGGTGAATCGCTTCAACAGTAGATCTGCCTGGGATGAATACAAATTGGTTCTCCGTTGTACTTTATACTTGTCTTAACCTACGTTCGGTAATTCTTTCCCACAATTTCATAGTATGGCTCATTAACTTGATACCTCGATAATTCACACAATTTTGAATGTCTCTTTCGTTCTTATGTATGGGTATAAGTATACTTGCTCTCCATTCCTCGGGCATCTTTTGGTTTTTCCATATTTCAATTAATAGTCTTGTGAGGCAAGTGATTCCTATTTCTCCTAGTATTTTCCAAACTTTTATAGGAATATTATCTGGTCCTACCAATTTACCACCCTTCATATGTTTAAGAGCCTCTTTAACTTCATTCTTTTGAATACGTTGGCAGAAATTGTGGTTTATATACTTTTTTGATTTGGCTATCTCTCTTAAGCTAATACTAACATCTTTATTTTCATTAAAAAGCTTATAAAAATAGTTTTTCCATCTATTTTTTATATCATCATTTGCCATTATAATTTTTTCATCCTCGTCCTTGATGCATCTAACATAATTAAGATCTTTAGTTTTCTTATCTTTAGCCCTAACTATCCTAAAAATATCTCTTTCACCCTCTTTTAAGTTGAATTTTTTTATATAAATCCTCTCAAATTTTAGCTTTTCCTTCACTCACGGCTTTTTTTGCTTCCTTCTTTGCTTTCTTATAAGCCTCTAAAGTTTCACTAGTTTTCTTAGCATAATGTAATTTGTAACATGCCCTCTTTGCCTTGATTTTATTTTGCACTACTTCACTCCACCACTAAGCTTCTTTTTGTGCCGGTACACCTCCCTTAGATACACCTAACACATCTTTTGCCACTTTCTTAATATGTATAGCTATATTGTTCCATATATCATAGGGTGCACCAATATAATTCTAAACATCTCCTTGAAGGACTTTAAATGTATCTTCTTTCTCGCTTTTGAGGTTCTACCATTTAGTACGAATAGCTCGATGTACTCTTTTCTTCTTTGTCCATATTTTTATTTGTAAATTCATAACTAAAAGTCGATGTTGGGTGGTTAAGCTTTCTCCTAGAATTACCTTGCAATCTTTACAATACACTCTATCTTTTTTTTACAAATAAAGTAATCAATTTGTGTTTGTGATAAGCCACTCTTATAAGTAATTAAATGTTCATCTCGTTTTTTGAAGATTGTATTGACTATAAAGAGATCAAATGTCATAGCAAAATTTAAAATCTCCCTACCTTCCTCATTTATATCCCTAAAACCATAGTTTTCACGAATACCTTGATATCCTAGTGCCTCTTTACCGACATGTCCATTTAAGTCTCCTCCTAAACAAATTATCTCCCTTTGTGGAATCTTTTGAATATCTAAGTCTTCCAAAAAAGTTGTTTTTATACTATCTTCTAGCCCTACTTGGGGTGCGTAAGCACAAACTATATTCAAAACCTCTGCTCATAACACTAATTTCAATGTCATGATTCGGTCACCATATTATTGTATGTCTACTACACTATCCTTTAAATCTTTATTTATGATAATACCAAGTCTGTTTCGAGCCTTTTTTTTACCTGAGTACCATAAATTAAAACTTATATCCTCTATCTCCTTTGCTTTTTCTCCAACCCATTTTATCTCTTACAAACATAGAATATGAATCTTTCTCTGAATCATAGTATCTACCACCTCTATTAGCTTACTTGATAATGTTACAATATCCCAAGAACCAATACGAATCTTATTATCTTGGACTAGCTTCCTTATCCCATGCATCCGTCCATAATCAAAATGCGGAGACCCTCTCTGAAAAATTTTCACTACATTTGGGCGGCAATGTAGCGGGACTAACTTCTTTACCCACACTCGTCCATGATGTGGGAACCCTCTCTTCAATTGATTCACTACATTCGGGCGAAAATGTAGTGGTCCTTGCTTACTTATTACTGAATTCGGGCTTTGCAGCATGTCGCTTGGCGGGGATGCTTCAAAGCAATGCTCATAATTTTTGTAATCCATGTTATGAAATTCGATGAAGTTTTATGCTGGCTCTCGAAAGCCTAACACTACCCTTCTCCTTTATTCGAGCTTGGGACCGGCAATACAACCCGGAGTTTTACACATCCTTTAAGTATTTCACTATATATATATATATATATATATATATATATATGTGTGTGTGTGTGTGTGTGTATATTAGGAGTTGATGGACCCTGTTAATGTAGACCATCTATGTCAATTTGCTCCTTTGGATGGAACAGATTGATGGTTAGATCAAAGAAGCAAAAAATAAAAGTTAACCGGCCAGAACAGAAATGAATTCCGGCTCCTGGCACTGTAGCTGATTAGCTTCTTCCTTGTCTTCCGAATCAGGGTTTCACAGCTCTACCTCTGAGCATGCATTGAAACGTTGGAGATGTAACGTAGGTGGTGAAGTATTTATCGCAGATTTCATCCACACCATCCTTGAATCTCCTTGATTATCTCTACTCTTGAGGCCGCCAACTCTAAAGGAAATGATCTTTCACTTAGTTTTGCGGATCATTCGTCTAGAGAGAGACTCAAATTTTCCCACCATTTTTCAGGGAATTTTAGATGGTGTTACCGGCATATTTTGAAGAAAACTAAGCACTCGTCAACATTGAGTAAGTGACTCCAGGCAATGTCACTTATTCTGATCTTCTGCACCACAAGATTCGCCTTCGCAGACAGTTTCTCCCAAACTGGTTAATAAGAACGGGTAGGGAGACTGGGAACTTTTTGGTGAATTCCTCTACTTCCAGAGAATTATCGTATAGGTTCCTCATCAATATACTTGGTAGATTATTCCCGCAGATGTTAGCAGAACGCCGAAATGACGATTTCTTAAAGCTGCTCAGAACATTGCATCTCTTCTGAAGAATTTAAATAACAAATGAACGTACACTGAAACCAACCGGAAGTTCCGGGCAAAAAAAAGATATTCATTAGTGGCATCTTCATCTCCCCCTTTCTCTCTCACACACACGGTAGTGGCATCTAAGGTGTGTATGTGCTCCTCGACCACCTACTCCAACTTGAATGAAAACGCATGACATATACAGCTACGAGATCTGACATGCAAGGCGTTGAAACGAGGTCTCAGAGAACCCCAGGACCTAAGTTGAATATAGGCTCGTGACTCTGCCTAAGAAGTCCCTTCAACTCCTACAACTATAACGATGAAGTGTTTCTCATCAACAAGAAAATCGTCTTGTTCAACCAGCCAAACCAGTACAAGACAGATGAGACCAATCCATGAAACTAAACCACGTTTTGTTCGTAAAATAATAATGCAAGAAAATCTCATCACCACCACCAACCAAAAGGAATGAAGCCTCTTCACGTTTGGACTAAAAGCAGGTTTGTGGAGAACCATGCTAGATGTGCATTTACTAAATGCCGAATTCACTGCCTTCCACTTGATTGAGGCGATCTCCTAGACCTAAACCATGGAGCAGGTACCGGACGGGTATACGGAGTCCCGACCTAGACCTTAATGGGGTGGATACGTATTCTCGATTTTCTTTTGGTCGATGGATAACAGCTAAAAACGGGTAATATATATATATATATATATATATGAGTCAAGTACGGGGTGCATCAAAATAAATGATAACTGGAGTTTCTTAAATTTAAAAAGCGAACTCTTTGGTTTATCCTATATGACTAAATTTATATATATATATATATATATATATATATATATATATATATATATATATATATATATATATATATATATATAAGTACATGTATATATAAGTATGTAAATGTATATGTATAGGTATATGTGTATGTATATATACATATGTATATGTATATGTGTATGCATAAATATATGTACATATACATATATAAACATATATATTATATATATGCATGTATGTATATATAAAGAGTATATTACATGCTTGCACTCATAGGTGTTCTAATCTTCTTAATCATCTCAGCTATTCGATCGGTGGTCTTGGCATTTAAGTTTGAGATTAGTGGTCGTGATGTTTAAGTTAAAAAATAAATAATGTATGGTACATGTGCATTTATTGTACCTTAAAAATCTATCAACTTACTTGAAAAATACAAATGGTTGAGATTCTCAAGGATGTTTAAGCATAAACACATATGCATATTTATCATGTTATATATATATAGAGAGAGATTGGTATATGCTAGCATCGTTAAATACTAGCAAATTTAAATAATTTTCAACCATCCATTTTTAGTGACGTTTGGTTAAAATTTGAATCATAATGAACACTTTTACTTTTTAAATTTTAAATTTCAATCATCAATCACCACATATAGATTGTTAAGATTTGTTTTGAATTTGCTACAACCTAAGGGTATACAAGTGTGTGTCTCTCTATATTTATATTCAGTTTTCAAACCTTAAAAACTAATTTTTTATAAAAATATAAACCGAAATCGATTTTCAGTAGAGTTATATAGGAATAATACCCACTCCTAGTATTGACGACCAGCTTAGGATACCTGACTTCCCCCCACTCCCCAAACGTAGGGTCGGGATTGCAGATCGGATGATTGGCATCCTAACCCGGACAACTCAAAGCGAGAGAGATCCGAACGCGCCATTCCTTCATCGCCGAGAGATGCGCTCTTGCTTTTGAGCTGTTGCCACTTGTTTTCAGTTCGCCACCGCCCCCCCGATATTCTCTCTCTCTCTCTCTCTCTCTCTCTCATGGCAGCTGGGGCGTTCCCGTGGCAGGTGCCGCATCGGAAGACGGGCGACATCGAGGTCGGAGGTCCAGCGACCGCTACCCCTCTCTACCCGACGATGCTTGAGAGCCCTCAACTACGGTGGTTATTCATCCGTAGGTTTACTCAATTGTGGCCTTCCAACTTCTGCTAACCATCGCCGTCGGCGCCGTCATCGTCTCCGTCCACCCCATCGCTCATTTCTTCGTCGCTTCCCCCGGTGGACTCGCACTTTACATCGTTCTAATCATCACGCCCTTCCTCAGTGAGTTCTTTCATAGATTATGACCCCGGTATCGACCATCCTTTCTTTTTCTTTCGATTTTGTTTCCGGTCGGTTCTTATGGATTCTTGAATCTTTCCCCTGTTCTTTTGGTGAATCATGAGATGTTTTTCGTCGTCTATTCCCCACTTTGCCCGAACGTTAGAAGAGCTTTCTTTTGTTTAGGGGATTTTGTTTGGTTTATCAATGCTAACTGTTGAAACCAGTCGCGTGTTCCTTTCACTTTGACTATATCTGCAAGTTTAGCCTTATATTATTCGAAAAGCTATTCAAGTTGCCCTTTGCTGTCTTAGTACGTTGTGATATTCTTCTCTCTTCTCTTTCTGATTCCTTAACCTTTCCATTGTAGCTTTGTGCCCTCTGTTTTACTACCACCAATATCACCCGGTCAATTATCTTCTTCTCGGGATCTTTACAATTTCGCTGAGCTTCGTCGTGGGATTGTCCTGCGCATTCACCAACGGTAAGGCGATCCTAATCCTGCTCCTGTCGTTTGTAATTGCGTCGTTTCTTGGAAGATTGCGGCTTCTTATCAATTATCTGATTTCTGTTTGGTACATGGGTTTGATCTTTCACTGTCTTAAGAAAGGAATCCAGCACGTTTGATTCACCTTTTGAATCTGATCACACGAGAATGTGATCCCTATTCTCGCTAACTCGGGTCAAAACAAAGAGAAAGTGATTCCTCGTGTGAACGTTGATGTGGTGTCACTGTTTTGAAGCTTCAGCAAGCAACAATGATTCTCCGCTTTCTCTCAATATTTCTTTTTCTTCTCGTTTACAAAGTTCCCTATAAATTAGGAACTTGTTTCATCCAACCAAACAAAAAAACAAGCCTTATCCCACACTTAATGTGATAGGTTAGATGCTTTTCTATTCACGAGTGTGTTATATTTAGAACTCATCTCCAAGAAAACAAAATCATATCTTAGTGTTTCCTTTCAATCAGTTTCAAAAAGAAAATTGTTTGATCCGTGTTTCAAAATACCCTCATTCGCATTTGGTGTTCTCACCGATTGTTGGTATGATACATGAGATTGATCAACTGTAATAAGATGTGAACTTCCTTTTGTTCCTTCAGTGTATAACATAACATGATTGCGTGTTGCTACTCTTTAAGACGTATACTTTTATTATAGCTGTCTTCATGAAGTCTGAGAAATGGTCTTGTGTATCTTGGTTCTTATCCGTTTAATTTGTTCCTAGTAAGGGTGATCCATTTCAAAATGCTAGCAACTTCATGGTTAGGGGACCCCTACAAGTTGCATTCACCATGTGTAAGTGTGAGACAAAGGGATGCCATGTTTACACAGCTAGCTGGAACACGCACCTAGTATTTATTATTATTTAGTTAACATTCACTGATTATTTCATTAATGAATACTAACATTTGACATCTAATATTTAATCAATATATTACTATACCTCCACCATCAACTAATTCTTTTCCCATACTAGATGGGTTCAGTTATATGGATTCTTTGTTTTTTTTAGCATCCAAGGTACGTCCGACAAAGTTCAAAGCTGTCGGACCTAACACAACCCTCCTCCTTTATCAGGGCTTCATGCCAGGGTGATCCCTTACATGGGTGGAGTTTACTATACCTCCACTACGACTTTTAAAATAGCCGATCCTGCACAAAGAGCAACAGCTCACCTAACTAGGGTTCACAAGTATATATAAAGAGAGAAAGTGTTAAGTAAATCTAAACAAATTTCAACCGTTCATCTTTGGTGACGAATGATTGAGATTTGAAATTTAAAATGCAGTGTTTGTGAATAAAGTATATATGTATACTTCAAAATCTCAAGAGATTGAAGATTGAGATTTTCAAGGATAAGCAAGAATATAAAGTAGAATATATATATATATATATATATATATATATATATATATAGAGAGAGAGAGAGAGAGAGAGAGAGAGAGAGTGGGAGCTGGCCGTTAGACTCTGTTAGAAGGTTTGGACTGTATGTGCGATCACAAGGATGACGTAGATCGAGTCACCCATTCATCTCATATCATATGCATTAAAAGTCATCTATGTCATTGAAACACGATCAATCTTGATCTTGTAGAAGAGTTTGGGTTTTGTCTTGAATGAAACCTGGTCTCCTAGCTTATATTCTCTCTCTCTCTCTCTCTATATATATATATATATATAGCAAGATTGTCATTTTATGTTTTCTTAGTACACAGTTGTAACTTCTTAAATTGATACTCGTGCCAAAGAAAAAATGAGCTCCGTGAGTATGTAGTGTAAGAGGTGGGGGCGAGAAATAAAGGGCGTGCCGGACAGGTCCAAAAGCTGGATCTGAACAAAGCAGTCTCACGCAGTTTAACTTTCGCCTATATAAAATGGAAGTTTCCGAGCAAACCTTTATAAGAGCAACACTAAAATCTCAACAAGTTAGCATTTTTCGACAAAAATAATTAACAAAGTAAAGTATTGGGTGTCATTTTAGTTGACACGGTTGCAGCACTTGATAAGTTTCCGTGTGAATTATGACCATATCTTGAGTGAGGTTCGTGATCTGTTGTTCCCTTGTGCTGAAGTGGGTCCATCTAGCCTCACCCAAGTGTTGTATCAGGCAAGGTCGTCCTGGAAGCTGTAATTCTGACGGCCGTGGTGGTTGTGACGCTGACTCTCTACACATTTTGGGCTGCTAGGCGAGGCCATGACTTCAGTTTCCTTGGTCCATTCCTGCTCGGCTCGCTCATCGCACTCATAGTATTTGGCCTCATCCAGGTAGCTCTGCAATCCTTGTTGGCTCATCATTCTATCAACATCTTTTAGTAATCCAAACCAACTGAATTGGTGCTTCACGTTCAGGCTTTTCTTCCTCTAGGGCGAATCACCACCATGATCTACGGTGCTGTTGCAGCAGTCATCTTCTGCGGCTACATAATTTATGACACCGATAACTTGATCAAGCGATACACCTACGACGAGTACATTTGGGCTGCGGTCTCTCTGTATCTGGATATCATCAACCTGTTCCTGTCTCTGCTCACGCTGTTCCGAGCAGCTCAATCTTGAGAGGTTCTTCCTGTTTTAGAATGGGAATCGAAAGGCGAAAAGTGGGTTGATAGGCAGAATTCCGATTGGTCTCACCGGTGATCGAGCCACAGACCTGAGCTCTGAGGACGTACCATTGTGCTCTGCCCCATGTAAGTCCTGGTTTAGATCATCTCCTTCATATCTCAAATTTTCAGCATGGGTATATCCGGTTTCTTGTACAGCACATCAGCATACATATTTGTTAACTTGTTTTGAGTTGAAGTGTTTTTTAAGTGCCTTTTCTCAACGGAGACTCACTACAACTAGTAACTGCTAAAAAGTGAACTTGGTGTATTGGCGTGTTAACTTGCTTGAATTGAATTGTTCTTCTTTTAAGTGACCTGGTGTGCACTGGGGGATATGTGCATTGGGGATTGAAGCAGTACATGCCGGATTGTGCGATGAAAAAAATGATATGCGATACGATAAACTACCAACAATACTGATAGATAGATGAATCTGTATGTATTTCCGTGCTTTATGTTCACCCCACGTAGCTATCTGGTCGATGGTTCAGTTTTGTTTTCAGCTCTAGGGGAATGCCGTCAAGTTCAATTAAAAGCAACTGTCTTTCCGTTGTATTGGAGTCTCAGATTGTGGCAACCTATCACCCGATCTGGACTAGGCCCGACTTGACACTATACAACCTTGGTGCGGAGATGGGTCAGATTCATGGACATGGATGAGATTATACCTGATCTGGATCCGCTTCAGATGGCACCCTTTCAGCCTGACCTGGTGTTTACCTCGTTGTCTGGAGTTGTGAACCATTTTGTGTCTACCTGTCTCATGCTTATTAACGGCCTGTGACAATAGTCGGAATTACGTATTCCGGCTGTTTTAGATAGTAGGAATTTGTGGCATGGCTTCCTTGGTCTGCATATAATAGTGAGTGGCGGTTGGGTGGAGAGTGGAGAATATCCCATATCTATTGTCTTGTTCGTCCTTGTGTAGAGAATGGGAAGGTTAAGCTCTACAGGCAGTGGTGGATTTACATTGAGATGATGTGGGCAGCCACTCCAACTGAAATTCAGAAAATCAATGAAAAAAAGTTGAGGACAATTGAATTCATGATCACTATACATAGTTTGCACCACCTCAAATAGTTGAATAGGCAATTCACCCTGCCCCATGAAAAATTCTAGATCCGCCACTGTCTGGATTTTTAGACCTAATTTTGCCCTCTCTCTCTCTCTCTCTCTCGTATTTCATTAGCAGTTCAACCCAACATGATCCAAGACAACGTTTTATTGTTTCTCTACTGCTCTGGAGGTCTTTCCCTTCCTCATTTAACTTGTGGGATGTAAAGTTGGGAACGGTATATAATAGATTCATATATGCAGGAAAATTTCACCAGCAAACTTGATTGAATATTATATAATGGTACTAGCAGAGTTTATCTCAAGGGTAACGCATTTGCTGCACCTGGTTCAAAAGATTTACTTCTTACGCCGGTTGCTTGGCAGGTCGTTCCTGTAGTCTTGTTGCGTTACTCAAATTCAGACCCGAAGCATGCTTGTAAAATGGTGTCTTGATAGACCCAGATCCAAATATCTGGGAAGTTTAATTAGTATCCGTCACCTTTTATCCTCTCTTTTATGATTTGACTTCCTCAAACCGTCTCTCTCTCTCTCTCTCGCACACACACACACACAACCCACTTATCATCAATGCCATTGGAGCATATCAATATCATGCTGGTAAGGGATGAACATATATTAAATTGAGCCCTTCTTTGTTAATCTGAGTAAAAGACAATGGATTGCACCAAGTCAAGTGAATGCATCAAGCACTACTTTGCTGCAACTCGCTCAAGGTCAAATCTAGTCTTTAGGTCAATATGCATGTCATTCATGCCATCTTTGTTAGATGAAGAGGGGTCCGCTTGTACCAGATGCCGGCTACCGTTGTAGGTCTAGGAGATATATGGTTCAGTGAGTCACAAGAGCGGCAATACAGTGAACTAGGAGGACAAGATTCTTGGTTTTAGTAGTCATTTAATCTTTTCCCCGATGTGACTACCGAAATATTTAGGCACATCTTTCTCAACCCACCTAAGTTAAGGTAGTTTTCTTCTAAAAAACAACCGGTTTTATTGAAACCACCGATAAGTTGTAATTGGATTTGGGTCTAAATAGGGATGTTCATGGTTCAGTTTTAGTCCCAACTTCGAACCAAACCATCATTTGTGATTCCTAGTTTTTAGAGTATCGAATCAAACCATGGCATTATTAGAACTGAACCAAGTTTTGGTTTGCTTGGTTTTGAACCACAGTTAAATACCGAGTATTATATCATCATATTTATTTGGATATGTGGTCTCAATTTAATATATATATATATATATATATATATATATATCAGGTTATAAAACTCACACATATATATACTTAGTAGTATTTATATGTACATAAATCAATATATATAGCATCTTACATGCATAATGTTTTTTGTGTATAATTTTGTATAAACATTTCAATGGTTCAATCTTTGAACTCAACAATGAAGATTTTAATTAAAGTTGTCATTATACTTTTGTAATTTGCATTAAAAGCAAAGTAATTTAAATCTCAATCATTGATTTCAAAGGTGAAAAAATAGAGGTATTAACACAAAATTCTACACCAAAAGACATTATGCATTTACGACTCTCTCTCTCTCTCTCTCTCTCTCTATATATATATATATATATATATATATACATGTGTGTAACGGTTCGGTTCAGTTTCAATATTAGAACCGTGAACCGAACTACCAACTCTTTTTCTGTTAGAATCAAATTGAACCAAACTGCTCTACATTTAGAACCAAACCAAATAACCAGTTTGATTCGATCCCAACAGTTCCTTGAACATCCCTAGGTCTACACGAGGTTATGAATGCACGCACACATAACCGTAGGTTGGATCCAGATGGAAAGCATTTCATGTCATGGCAGGCATACAGGTAAATGTGTGGGGATCGTGATAAGTAGGTTGTGGGATAGAAAGCCTTTTCTTTTATTGTTTTGTATGCAAGCAAGACTCGAGATATTTGGCTTCTCTCCTATCATTATCATTGCCCTCCGCGACCAACACAAATCTCTAGTTTTCTTGTCCACTTTGTGTCAACCCGCCAGCTTTATGAGTCGGATCACTATCGTGTCAAAGTGAATGCAAGCCTCGTAAACACCGTTAACCCTCCTCCACACTAAGTCGATCCCTCAAACAAAAAGGCTTGAGAACTCTTTCTTTAAGTTGTGGAGAAAGACCTTTCTTTTGGGGAAGCAGGGAATGGAATAGTTATTGCATTTTCTTCTCCCCTTCAGGCTGCATCTCCAAAACATATTACAAACTCGTAGTGTTGTTTGCTGTTAAGTTTTCAAAACTATTAATGTATAAGTTGAACGACTTGCACTCTGGGTGACTCTCAACTAGTTTCTTATATCTTTTTATTAGAGTTTTTTTTAATCTATTCGTTTTTATTGTATTTCTTTTCTTTTATCTTTTTTTAATCCAACTTTTCTTCTAATAACTTCCTTCTTTAGAACCTCATCATAACAACCATTCTTTTTCTCCTTGCAAAGTTTTTACCTTGGTATGCAAGTACTTTGATATTCTGAACTGCAAGTCTGTAGGCTAAGCAACTCACAGGCAAAAGCTGGTCTCACCAAACAATATGAGCCAGCCGGCCTTCCCAGGGTCTGTTTGAGCTAGAACAAGCATGAGACGAGCCAAGATGAGCTGAAGAAACAGCAACTCCACTCCTTTTTGCTGCCCTAGAACCACCACTTCGCCCATACAAGTATCATATCCTATTGCAGCCCCACCGGAAGCAAAATGCCTAAGCTGTCAGTTTTGACGTGATACCTCATATACAGAAAATAAAAAAGTTCCAAACATTTATTAAATCTTGTTGTCAAGATTTCCAAGATTCGGAACTTCCAGATATTGGGCTGCACCCATTCATCATCATCTTAATGAACTTCATTGTTCGTCCTTTTCTTTATCATTCATAGCGTTGTTGTGCGCACTCCAAAGTTCTGTAAACAACACATTTTATCCAACGTCTACTGGACAACTTCAGTATTTTGTGAATTCAAACAAAATGGGAGAATTTCCCATGGATATCCAAGATCTGTCTCAGTAAAAGGGAAGAGCCGCAGAGGGAGGAATCTACATTTTGCTTTTTGACCATTACAATAGAGAGTGAAGGGTGTTTACTTACATATTAAAAAGTAGGGTCTCTCTCCACACACACACACACACACACACACACACACACACACACACACATATATATATATATATATATATATATATATATATATAGAGAGAGAGAGAGAGAGAGAGAGAGAGAGAGAGAGATTATATTCTACAATATATATATATATATAGAGAGAGAGATATTATATTCTACAATATATATATATATATATATATATATAGAGAGAGAGAGAGAGATTATATTTTACAATATGCTTCTATAATTGCAGTATCTAGCCCTAGATCTAAGCAGAGACGAAACATTGACTGACCGCCTGAAATGAGGAAAAAGAGGAGAGAGCAGACAGAAGGTGGTAATGATAGAGGGATGCGAGCCCATGGTGGCAGTGGAACTGCGGTCGGGTCGTCGGAGTCGAAGAAGAGAGTCAGGGTTCATCGTACATAATTTCTGGCCCGTGGATTTCTGTAAACCAACATATATATATATATATATATATTATATATATATATATATATATATATATATATATATATATATATATATATATATATATATATATATATATATATATATATATATATATGTGTGTGCGCGCGCGTATGAAGTGACACTATCTGCATAAAATCACAGAATGCCTCTATTATCTGCTGTCATTCTTTTGTACAGAACAAACTGGTAGAGACCAAAAAGAAAAGAACCATCTAACACAACTTTACAAGACAAAAGATACAACCATGACAGATCACAGTGCCCCCCACCCCCCACCCCTTTCCTTTTTTCTTTATAAAGGAAAAAAAATTGTGTGAAGATGGGCGGTGGAGGATCTTGTGAAATCCTCAAGAACAGGAGAGTCTACATCTTTTATTGGCTCATGCTGCGGCCGGTCTTTTCTTTTCTCCGGCGATGCTGAGCAACCTCGATACTCCTTTAGTCCAGATCTCATATTCCCTCCGATTCCGGCACTCAAATTCTATCACTCCCCGAGCTACCGTCCGCAGCGCAAAGTACTCTCGCAGCTCACTGCCTTCGAGCAAGTGCCTTCCCGACCAAGGCTGAACGTCCTTGCAGACCTCCAATACCACATCTGAAATCAGAATTGGTAAGAGTTAGCTTTCCACTTAATTCCACAAAATCAAAATAAACACATCTCTTCATAGAAGTATAAAACTGGAGGAGATGAACGATAAGATTAAGAGATTACTCCTTTTATTTTTGGTGATGGTTCCAGCCACATGTCTACTTTTCATCCTAAGTATAACCTGAATATTTAAACATTTACAATCTCAGATTACAATCATATTACCCCTATAAAACTGAAGATGAAAGAAAATGCAGTATTATACCTGCCCTACTCTGTTAATATAAACAGAGACCATCTTCCAATGGAGATCACCTGAATTAGTAACAACTTTAATGTCAGACTGGCTGGTAATATTACGAAAGCAGAGTCTTTAGCTCGATTGAGGCCATGTTTATTTATCAGGATGGCCGGATCATCTACTTGTTTTCTCACTTACCCTTCCGAGTGCGTTTGAGGAGTTCTCCACCTTTTGCCAACAATTCTTGACAGGAAAAACCAAAGAAATTGTCCTCGGGTGCGAGCTCGCCACTGAAGGAAACCTGTTGGTCACTGCTGCTGTTGTTCAAGTTCAACCCCTTTTCGACCGGTATCACTGCTGCTATGTTCCACACATCCTTTAGAGTTCTCGCCTTTAAGGTTGCTACCCCACGCAAAGCTGCACAAATACAAACATTCATTAGACTAAACTGTTCAGACGGAGGCAGGATAAATTCTGTTGATCTCACAAGAAAACCAACATAAAGTTGGTTGTAATATTTGATGCATGCGTTTCGATATAAATAGACACCTCACAATCACCCAGCTCAAGCTAGCTATAGTTTTCGAAGTCTATCATAAGATATGAACAGATAGAACCCTTGGATATATTCATGTAACTCCTAGCCATTAACCAACTCACCACAAAACTATGACAATGCCAAGCCCGGATAAGAAAGGAGGGTTGTGCTTCAGCAGCCTCTACACACTGTGCAGCAACTAATGTGGCTGCAGAAGCCACAGCCATGTCTGTCTTGGCCATCTTCTCATCCTTGTTGGGTCCAGATGATGCTGCTGTTGCAGCCGCAATGGCTGCCACAGCAGCAGCCACTGCAACCACTGAAATGGTAGCATGCAGCTGAGCATTATATGTTCTGTGTTCTTCTTTCTTCTTTTCTCTTCTGTCTTTCAACCACCTCAAAATACACAAGCAACAGTATGTCAGCATTACATTATTAGGGTTTTCCCAATCAAGAGTATATATATATATATATATATATATATTCTTGGACTGCAATTCTTAGCCCCCTTTGACATGCCATGTTCACTCATCTACTAATACTGCAACCATAAAAAAACTTCATGTAATTCTTTAGAGCATGGACATTCAGGTAACCAAGATAGTGACCAATTGCAGTATTATACAGATGCCGCCGCCAACACCCATGTTCACCTATCTACTAATACTGCAACCATAAAAAAACTTCATGTAATTCTTTAGAGCATGGACATTCAGATAACCAAGACAGTGACCAATTGCAGGATTACACAGACGCCGCCGCCAACACCCCCCCAACAAAAAAGTATGCTCCGAAAAATCAAGTTGTCTGTAAAGAATCCTGGATCAAAGGGTTCAAGGGCGGTGATGTAATTCTTAGCCAGACCAAGGCTAAAGCTGTAAACAAAGGTAGAGTAACCAGAGTCGCAGGCACAAAAGTAGGGTGGCGACTGCGGGTTTCGTGCGGGAGAGAATGGTTGTGTACGTTGGCTACAATTTATTACACGGCAATCAAAAAATGCAGAATCTCGTGAGATTAACAGGTGGGCCTTCACTCAGAGCGTTAACTCGACGGCAGGGCGCTCTCGTGCCGTTGCTGCTGATGGGGAGTTCGACTCTCAGGAGATGCATGTTTTGGTGTGTGTTAGAGGCTTCGGATTCCTCTTGTAACTAAAACAAACAGGTGCCTTCTGTAATTCGAATTGCCAAATCAGGGTGAGAGTATTTTAGAGAGAGAGAATTCCCCACCAAATTATATATATATATATATATATATATATATATATATATATATAGAGAGAGAGAGAGAGAGAGAGAGAGAGAGAGAGAGAGAGAGAGAGAAACCTTAATGTCATCCATCTCAGAAGGGGAGACAGGAGGGCTGTCGGTGAAGGACCCACCACCATTGAGAGGGCCACTGCTGTGAGAAAGGCGTCCAGAGGCCTGAGGGGATACATCCTGCTGCTGCACGTTATTGGAATCCAGTTTGCAGAGTTAATAATACTCCCTTTGACCATCTTAACTTTCATTAATAGCCAAACATCAACACACAAGACCCACGCTCATCTTCCTATAACATTTTCTTTTACAAGGAGTTCGTATAGTTTAGTTAATTATCTAAAATAATTAGAGCTGCCAACCAAACGAGAGAGAAAGAGAATGACAATTCTCACGTTTGGGACCACTGACCTTTTACGAGGAGATGGCATTAAAACATGAGCTAATTAAAGGAAAACAAGCAATAACAAACCCCATTTCAGTGTGTGTGTGTGCCCTGGCGCGTCTCTGTGAGAGAGGAACAGGGTAAACGTAAACTAACTTCAAACACAAAGTCCGTCTCCGAGTCCCATTTTCTTACAACACCACCAGCGAATCAGAGAAAAGAAACTTCCACAATTTTCACCAAAGGGCCACGAGATATTCAACAATCCACACAATGAAGCTGAGTAGAAAATGGAGACAAGCATGATGAAGAAGAAGTGGAATTAGTACTAATAGCAAAGCTGCCAACCAAATCTCCAGCACCATATTAAAGCAGCAAAAAGAAATAAAAGAGACTTTTATTTTCATTTATATCCCCCATAACCAACCAATTAATAGTTTTAATGCAGCCAACCATCATAAAATACACATACAACGGGAGAAGGAGGGGGAGGATTCGTTGACACGAAAAGAGATACTTGAGTCCTCTCCACAAAGAAAAGCTTCTAAAAGCATAACACCAGCAGATTAAAATGGCAATGAGCTACCAAAAGGAAGAAGAATAGGAAGAAGAGACTCACAGACTGGGACATGATTCTCTCGAGGAAAAGCTGGGTGGGGACCGGCAAAGCGTCGTCGAATTCGCCGGTCGCAGTGGTCTCCTCGGGGATGACGGAGGCTTGGCAGGACTTATTAAAGATGGGGCAGGAAGTAGGAGCTGCTATAGCCTTGGACACCTCTAAAGCGGAGGCGCTCCATGACCTTGCCAGGAACTCCATGGGCTCCGTCGGCCCCTCCGGCGACTCGAAAACCGGCACCGGCGGATGAGATCCCTCCGGCGGGCTGCTCAACGCCGAAGAGGAAGACGACGAAGAGGAGATCGTCATGGTGGCAGCAGTGGCGTTTTCTTCCATTGGTGGGTGGAGGTGGTGGGAGTGAACTTTGAGGGAACCCGGGACGGTGCATTTATACACGCATGGGGAGAGAGAGAGGGAGAGAGGGAGAGAGAGAGATGGGTTATTTTCTTATTTTCGGGTCAGGTCGAGGTTGAAAAAGATCCGAGTTCAGTTTCTTGAAGCATTGGATGTTGATCCTCAAGTTTGTTCGATTTGAACCTGGCCCTGAGCTTGTTAAATCACAGCGTTCAAATTGAACTTGGAAATTTAGTAGGATCTGCTTTTATTTTAATTCAGTTTGGATGAAAAAATGGATCCCTTGACCCATATCCAGGAAATGCATGTCACCCTTTGTCAAAAAGAACAAAAGGAATCAAATTGATGGAAAAACTCCCCCGCCTCTGCTTGCATCAGTAAAGTAATTGTGGAAGAGTGAATACCACTTGGATCCGGGCGAAAATCCGATTAAGATCCACAAAGATTCATGAATAAAACAACAAAAAATTTATTTTGGAGGTAGGGTTTGGAAAGCAGGACCTTATCTTTCCAGTAGAACCCTATATTTTCTGTCGGATAAGAATGCTGGGTTGAGCAGATCTCTACAAGATGCATACCCATGTATCAAGCTCATAAGCTCAGGCTAGACTTGATCGCTGATGAGCCACTTTAGCCGGATTCATATGGCTTGAGCCCCTTAAGCACACTTATTTGGTCAAGTAGCTGAACGAAGCATACGCCTAAGATATCGTGATTTAAGTATACTTAATTATAGATGAATATGAGTTTAATTTCAAGCTGTACACAGTATGTATAAAGATTGAGTAAATGAGTTGCATTAATGTCATGAACCAAAATGCTACGTCATGCATTGATTAATATAGAGCATAAAACCTAGAATTTAGTGACATTTCATTGCATAGTTCCTTCAAACTGGATTTGGATCTTGTTTGAACATAACTGTTGTTTTGGAATCAGGCATAATTTATGGATCGGACATGCGTTAAGACTTGTTCATTTCCCATAGCCTTGCTCCAACTAGTGAGTCAAGAACAGTTTAGCAACTTCCACCAAGTTGGTTTAGAGGCTTCAAATGGTAGGTGGCAGTGGTTATATATATATAATAAAACAAGTAAGTTCCTGCAAGTTGTTCACATCTGCTGTCAGCACGTTAAAAACCCAGATAATGGGTAGGAGTAGGCTGATCAAGATGGCCCAAATCTGGGTCCAATTGGATCTTCGATGAGAAAAGCCTCACCCAGGATCAATGAGAAAATGTAAAGCATATGTTAGGAACCCCAAAAATGTAATACCTTCTAAACGTTTTATGATGAAATTATGTGGATCTAATCCTGGGTTCTGCCAGATCTTCGTTTGATGCAAATTCTTCATGAACCATATAATCTCCCTTATTTATTATTCGGGATTCGTTGATCTGATCCACATCACTGTAACCAAAAGAAGATCTGATACAAGCAGATCCAGGACAAACCCAACAAATTGACATACCTTCTACTGAACCATTGTGGAGTTAGGACTGCTTATATTTTCCCCCATGTGGATCGTTTGATCTTGTGCAGTCGGGTTCGGGTAGGTCCGATCAATTTCCTCCCTCCCTCGGGATTTGGTTTTTGAAAGGGGTCCAAGCCAGATCACAAGGGTCTTGTTGATTCTACTTGATATGGGCATTTACGAGTTCATTGTATTTGGCTCTTTGTTCAATGGGACTGGACCGGGATCTTTTAGATACACAGATCCGAACATGGTCATTGGAGAACCCTACCTTAAACCGTCAATTCATGTGCTGATCTAACTGGACTAAATATTGTATGGAGTCTTGATCCATATCCAGATAACCGGTTTCCAAGCAACTTCTGTGAGTGCAGGCAGATATGTTCACCAAGCTGGCAAGTCCATGGCAATAAGCAATGGCGTTGGCCCACGAGGTTTGACCCATGCACGTGATGCTGTAGTTGGTCGGGCGCCATGGTCATGTAAAAACTTGTGGTTGAGCTCGAAGATGGCTCGTCCGAATCTCAAAACTTACTACAGTGAGACTGTCCAATGGTGATAGTACCGTAATCTCTCTTGAAGGTAGATTTAGGATTATGGCGTTCATTTAACTTAACGTAGACAAATGATCGTGAGAAATTCCTATGAGATAACTGTATTTTTAAATATCAAAAATAGCTAATGAAATAATAAGAAAAATCAATAAGAAAACATGAATTGAGAATCCGAATATGCAAATATGATTTTCGCAGTGTTGCTTGTCATTATGGTCTTCGCTGGATCACCATTTTTTTATTTTCCTTTTCCTACGTAGCTATAAGTTAATTTGAAATGGAGAGGCCAAAGTGAGATGCACTCCTCCCCTGGCATCGATCTCATGACCTTGAACTTGTGAGTCGAGGGCCCTTTAGCCAAGTGAGCTAGTTGTATTAGATTTAATTCAAAAGAAAAAAAATGTAGGATCTAACTATATATATATATATATATATAGAGAGAGAGAGAGAGAGAGAGAGAGAGTTTTGTCCAAAATTTGGACAAAGAAAAGATGGTTTTATCCAAAAATTTGGAGAAAAAAGAGAGAAATAGCAAAAATAAGTCTCCCTACCCTAGGAGAAAGCTTCTAGGTCGTTGTTGAATCAGACTATTAGTGAACATAACGTTGGGCTGTTCGACCTTTTCTCAGAAGATTTTATCCATCCCCGACTGATCATGATGATATGCGGGCTGAGGCTCTCTTCTATCTCTTTACTTCTGCGGCATTTGGCTCTTCTGCCGCGGACCATCTTCGAGAGGCTTACACGCTCACACACACTCCCATCTATCGCTCGAGTCCCCCTACCCCTACTCTCTCTCTCACACACACAAGAGACAGAGGGAGAAGGAGTGCATGCAACAATGCCTGTGTGGAGGGGATGGCATAAACAACAGAGGTGTCAGAAGAAGCCCCTGTAGGGCAAAGGAACGACGCGCTGCAAGTATATATATATTAGCTCGTAGGACGCGTGCTTGGGACGTCATCAACCCTCTCTCTGGTTCGATGCAGACCTTTTTGTGCTTTGCCTTGTCCCCATCTTTCCTCTGGAAAGCGTCCCTCAGCCCATTCCTTTTGTTCCTTCTCTCTCTCTCTCTCTCCCCCCCCACCCCTTCTTTTGAAAGGCTCGTCTCCCCACCACAGAAGCATGCTTTTCTCGTACAATTGAGGGCCAACCTCAGATTTGATTTTTCTTATTGTTTGTTACCTTGCAGATAAATTTGCTGTAACAAGTTTCAACGTTCAAAATAAAGGCTTGGCTTAGGATCCATTTTCCAGGTCATTAATTAGCTTCGGCGCCAAATAAGAAATGAAAAAAAGAGCATCTTTCTCCATACCTTAGCCTAACTTTTCAACTTCGTTCATGACTACAGACAGTAAAACTGAGAACTTTTTAAAAATCTTTCTAAGTTTGTGGGCAGAGTTACTTTGGAATTTTGAAACCTCATCATACATAGCTTTCCTACAACTGTTTCCGAGGGAATCACATAATTGTGTTACCTTGTCTGTATAATGAAACAGGGCTGCATGAAAAACGACAACCCCTCGTTCTCCCTCCAGTCCAGGGATGGTGATATTGACCCCTCCCGAGCAAACCCAACTCAACTCAACCTAACCTGAATGGGTCTAGAATACCCAACCTGATCAGGTCTGGGTATTGGAATAAGTTGCTCCGACTATATATATACATATATATATATATACATATATATATATATATATATATATACATATATATATATATACATATATATATATATATATATATATACATATATATATATATGCCAATATGGCTCTGCCCGGCCCTAGCTCTGGTGGGAAGAGAAAAATATGGGCTGGGCAGGCTGGATCAGATTTTAAACGGGTCTGCAAAATACCGGCCCACTTTCAAAAGCTGATGTTTAGCATTACAAATTTTGTGACATTCCATCGTGTTTAGCATCACAATTTCATGGTATTCCACATTTCTTCACAATATAGGCACACAACAACAACTACAACAACTAAGCCTTTTCCCATACTAGACGGAGTCGGCTACATGGATTCTTTGTTTCCTTAGAGCCATATCATGTGCCATGTTAGCAGTTAACTCACAATAAGCTAGATCATTATTTATTGTTTCTTTCCAATACTTTTGTGGTCATCCTCGACCTCTTTTAATACTTTCCAAATTTAGTTTTTCATACCTTCTTAGAGGTTCTTCTTTTGAGCTTCTTTCTATATGTCCAAACCATCTTAAACGATATTCTCTCATTTTATCCTCTATTGGTGCCACTCCTAATTTGTTTCTAATAACCTCATTATGTATGCGGTCTTTTCTTGTATGACCACTCACCCATCTCAACATCTTTATTTCTGTCACAGACATCTTTTGTATATGTTGATGATTAACTGCCCAACAGTTAGAACCATAAAACATGGCAGGTCTAATTGTTTCTCCATAATATTTACCTTTTAACTTTAATGGTATCTTCTTATCACAAAGAATACCTGAAGCTCCTCTCCATTTTAACCAAACAACATTAATTCTATGCGTATTATCTCCATCAATTCTTCCATCACTCTAAAAAATTGACCCTAGGTATTTAAACAATACAGGCACACAACATAATATGAAAAACAATTGATTGAAGATTAAATCTCAAATGCCATTAAATCTCTTGTTTCCATGATTCAGCCCCATACACTTAAAAAAAACTGATTGATACTGTCCAAGGGTTTTATTCTACTTTGTAATTTAAAATCCTTTGTAAGCATCATAATTTCATGTCACTTTACAATTATATGCTATAATCTCATAACTTCAACAGAAACCATTGACCAAAGATTAATTCAACATAAAGCATTACACTTATATGCTATAATCCCACAATACTATGTAGTCATAAAAAAAATCTAAAACGGTACAAAAACATAGAAGTTGCAAAAAGAAATTTGAAAGGCATTCCATGATATTTAACATGATGAATTTCATGACATTCTATCTTGTTTAGCATCACAATTTCTTGGCATTCCACATTTCTTTACGATATAACATTACAATTATATGCTATAATCTCACAATATAGCATTCTACATTTCAACAAAAAAATAATACAAAAGATGCAAAACCAAAGAAACTCATACAAAATAGGTATTCACAACCCATAACATAGGGATGACAACCCTTAGTTTAGTCAATATAGAACAAAAAACTATCAGTTTAGTCACGACAACAACTATCAAATTGTGAGTGAGATAAAATAGAACAAAGATTATTAGTTTAGTAGGGCTAGAAGGGTTTGAATCTTGTGTAGATGAAATTTCTTGTGAACCCATTGACTGTAAAAGTAACTTCATTGTTTTGTCTTCATATTAGCAATTGATTCAGTAACAATATACTTAGAAAAATAAAAGCAATATTTATAAATGACTATGAAAATCAATTAAGTTATAACATAATACCTTTGTGAACTGGATCAAAGTCATGCAACCAATTTCTTGTGTAGATTAAAGCTTGAACAGGATGCAACTTCTATACTTAGTGAGAACATGACTACCAATACTAAATGATGATTCTAAAGCAACTATAGTAATTGAAATACTTAATACATCACGCGCCATCATAGAAAGATCTAGAAATCGCTTTGAATGATCTTTCCAATAGTTTAGAATATCTAAATCAGAATAGTAATCATACTCAAGCTGACTCTCCTAAGTACAAATCTAATTCTGACTTGCCTTCACTAGTACTATTTTCACATTCATATATTTTGAATTCCTACAAAGTATATAAAATTATTTAATATGTAACACAACAAAAATTAATAAAATCATAAGTTAACATTTAAAAAAATAAATATTTCTTATATTGAAAAGTTTTGATCTTTTGGATTTGCTTCCTCCATTTGCTTTTTCCAAAGTTGATTGATATTAAGAAATCATCACTCTAGAATCTCCATATTAAGAAATCGTCACTCTATATATAGGTGGTTTTATGGTTTTATTTAGTTTTTTTTAGATAGTTTTGATGGTGATGGTAGCAGTTTTGGTTGGAAGACAGTTTTGGGCAATAGAGGAGTGTGTGTGTGAAGAGGGGAGTGTGTGTAACGTCGGATTGCTAACGGGAGTCTCATATATAAGCTTAATCTTTATAATATTATTATTTAACTCAGTAAAAAAACATGACCATGCTTTTTCTCCTTCCAACATTTTTTAGGTCATCTTTTTCTTTTTAAAAGTTTACCGTTCGCTAAATGTACAAACCACCTTAAGTATATCTCTTTTATTGAACCTTGCATAATTTGTAACATTAATTTTGAATTCTTATAAAAGTATTGATATGGGTTATAATCGGTGAACCAAAAGTCGATTCTTACAAAACCAATTGCACAATTTTTATCCGCTGGTTAAAATTCACATTCATTTAAAAGAACGATTGTAATGCACTGCTTCAAGTACAGATGATGATGTACAAAGAACCACAACTATCCCAGTCAAGGGGGTGATCGTTTGAAAAGGAGCTTCGAGCCGAAGGTCAGGAATCATAATATAGTTTATACGATGGGTAAAGTAGATTTTGACATGGAGCCTAGTATTAATCCTTCCAGTTGGATCCAGCCACTAGCTAGAGCAGATTTGGATCCTCTTATTTGGGTCCAACATATTTTGGACAGGACAACAGAAATATCAGCTAGTTGCCTCCAAGTTCAAATTAAAGCTAGCTACAGTGACAGCTTTGTCACTGCTCACCATGATGGATCCAATTCAGATGTAGTGAGTTTTATTCAAGTGGATACATATTGGATTTGGATATAAACAAAGGGCCATTGTCCAACCCACATTCAATTAACCAAGCTACATGATATGTAACCGCACCCAGAGCATTAGCTCAACGGCAGGAAACCCTAGCACCATTGATGTTGGTGGAGAGTTCGACTCTCAAAGGGTACATATGTGTCATGTGTGTGTGTTAGGCTTCGGCTTTCTCTTGTAACAAAAAAAATGCTATGTAACCGTGACACGACAGTAAGGCATAATATCAAGATATTTTTTATGCAATTTCTTACATAACCACTAAAAGAGAGACACGACACTGAGACACTGCTCATTTTTTAAAATAATCACGTTAGCTCCTACATATTGTAAAGTATTTCTTAAAGCCCGTATCTTGGGCCATCAAAGTCATTGCATGGTCAAATTTTGACTCAAACTAGGTATGATTGGAATAATGGTTCCGTACAGTTTGATCCACAAATAATGCAAGGTAGGGTCCGAAACCCGATTGATCCAGGAGCGGTCTGGGTCCCGTCCATGGGTGCAAACTTTGGCTCTTCTGTACATGCCACAACTTGCAAGCTGGCGGTGCCAACTTTCACCTTCCTGATTGAGGAAGGGCAGCCCTTAGATAGTCGGTGAGTGTGATCTGGACTGGAACCAAGGGCGTGTCCAGATCCATATTCACATGAAGAGGCCCATAATCTCATTGAAGCACGGCACCCGTATGGAGATTCAACCTGATGACAGATAGGTTGTACAATAGTCGAAAGCGTAACTTTAGAATAATCTTGTTACTTTGTTTCTGTTTAGTTTGGGCCCAAGTCTGGATCCAGTCCATCCCAATGCAGATCTATTTATTTGTAATGAAACAAGACGAACGGGCCCCTTCGGAAATGAATGAATAGGTCATTGTTGGATGTGAGATGTCCATCCCTATGAGCTGGAAACCATTCCATATATGTTATCTATTATATCAACCTATTGGAAAACATTTATGATGAGTACGCTGAAGTACCATATATATATGTATGTATGTATACATATATATACATATACATATACATATATACATATACATATACATATACATATATACATATACATATACATATATATACATATACATATATATACATACATACATATACATTACATACATGCATATACACACACATATCGTGATGGGTTTCTATCAATAAGAAAGTATAGAAGCATCAAGGGATTTTGATGACTTGTATTCGATGATGTAATGTTAGCTAGTTCATGTAGCGCTATGGCAAGATGCCTAAGTAGCCAGACTTTGTCTGTTGGCAGCTTATTCAGTGAATGATCTCTTTTAATTAATAAGCTGAATAAGTTGCACAATAAACGTGGCTGCCTTGTTCATTTTAGCCAACTAGCTTGTATATCATACTAAATTCTCAACTTCTTACTTACCTCATATCCGATGCATAGAGAGTGATCAGATCCTACCCAACTCCTACGCTTCTCATCCACCTATTGTTTTTGGGTGACATGAGTATAATAATAATAATATATGTCATACATTTTCAGAACCTTTTGAAAATATTTAAATTACACTCATGCTACCTAAAAGCAATGAGTAAACATATGAGAAGTGTGCAATATCCATTTTCCCCAACGTATGTATTATCAAGACCAATCGACTTGCGAATACAAGTCCAAGTATCCTTTTGTTTTTTCGTTCTTCAAGCAAGATATCTCATACTACTTTTTACCAATGTTATAAATATCATATTGTATGATACAATATGTTAATATCATATATTGGTAGTTGGATCAATACAATCTAAGTGTATGTATCATTGGGGTTCATTTATCATTCTGTATCATTGTGATATACTATATATCGTATCCATATCATGTAAACATTGTATGATGTTTTTAGAATGATATATAAATTTTTGCTATATTTATTATACTAGGCAACTATAAATACTACAAGTCATTATCTTACGTCAGTTGTGTCTAAAAGTTAGGTTGTAGGCCTGTGCAATTGCTGCAACTACTCTCATTACGCTTATTTCTATATTAGAAGTACTCCAACTGTGTACTAGCTGTATATATTAGGCTAGCAATAGAGTGTATAGTTAATGCAATTAGGCTCATTTGTATATATTATACAAGCAAGGTCCATGTCATCTTGAAAAAAAATAGGAATTTCAAAAATATAGCTTAATATATAGTATTTTTTGACAAAAAAGTTCAAAGTAATGATGTTCAAATATTATTTTAACTAAATAAAATAGTTCATGTATTGTACTGTATCAACATGGTACGATTATCATGTATCAATACATGGTACAATTATCATGTATTGGTTCCTCTTTCAATACGGGACCGATACCATTTTTACAACATTGTTTTTAATTCCATATACAATCAAAACATTCAAATTACGTAAGCATTGACTTAACTAAAGTTCCATAATTATCTAAAAGTAAACGTGTGGATTATTTTGGAATTTGTATTTGCCATCTCTCAGTGTTGATTCTGTGTATAAAAGTTCCTGGCTGTAAATCCATACGTGATTCTCCAATTAGGTGAATGAAAAGGACGTCATGGGAAACATAATGCAGATCCTATAAAGCTAGGCAGCGCTATGAAACCCCAGCAGACGTACATTAAACGAAATGGGAAAAGGTGATGGCCACCGAAAATAAATTTTGTCAATAAGCAACAACAAGAGACACAGAAAGGTTGCAAAGTG